>JABFEB020000039.1:14222269-14233721 GCA_019775895.2 Stomatorhinus ivindoensis
CCCCCCCCCCCCCCCCCCCCCCGAAACTCGCAAGCCTCTGCAGACGATGACAGCCAGCATGCTGCCAGAATTTCTGAGGAGCCTGCTGAATGAAATGACCCAGGACGAACACAGCGAGTTCCCGGTTAAAGGCCTACAGTGCTGTGTGTTTATTCAGCTTGAAATTAAAAGGAAAGAAATTGAACACTGCCAATCTGAATTTTGCTTAATAAAGTGAAAGAATTTCATACCTCTGACTTTTTTAAAATTCCGTGGTCATTTTGCAGGTTTTCATGGACTGAATGACACAGTGAGGTTGGTGCAGCGATCATAAAATGGCAGCAGGAAAAAGAAAAGGTTCAAATCATTTCTGACAGTCCATGATATGATAAATGCACCCAGTACTGTTATCAGTCCCATTATGATTTAAATTTGGGTCTCAGATTTGCCTTTATTAAAAACCTGTCTGTTTTCTCTTAAACAGTTCAAACCCCTATTTTTCTGGCCATTGAGGGCAGAATGCCAGTTTCCAGCATTCAGTGGTTCCCAGATAACCTGGTATTGTTTTATGAAGTTTTATACAGTTGGCGTAAATACATACCTGCCCTTGAACATGACATCCCACCACACATCATGGTATCTGTATTCGTTATTGAATGACATCACCGCGGCTCACTCCATTCCTCCCAAATGTTTCACGGCTTTGATCTCTAGTGTAGCCCAGAAAAAGACGAAAAACTTCATATGCCACAAGACGTCACTATTGTACCCGAGATCTTCCAGAAAACCATGTCACCACCTGGTGCCAGCTGGTCCTTCATGTAAGCTGTCCACCCACTGCTCTTCTCCATGTTACCTGCCTGCCGCCAAAAGAATTGATTCTTTTCCCACTTGTGTTATTGTGAATCCTCTCGCTCACTACGTCAGGGCAGTTACAACGCAGACCATCCGCCCATCCATGTGGACTTGCGCTCTGACTTCCGGCTTCTCCTCCTTTTCGTAGCACACCTCCTCTCATCTCCCTGAATTGACAGGCAATCGTACCTTAGCCAGTATACAACCAGTGCCGCCTCCCACAACTTTACATTAGCTTTGTAGCCCCTATGCTCAAATAAGAAAGGGGAGAATATGCTTGGCATTAGCATGCATGCAGTATGAAAGCTGGGAATTATGGGTATTGTCGAAGCATGCTGTGAAATCGCTGCCAAGTGAGTCCAAAAGGCATGAAGAAAAGCAGGAAAGAGGCCTGGGAAAGCATCTTCAGCAATGGGCATATCCATCACAGAAAAAGCAGCGAAATCCTACATCACATGAACAAAGGATTTTAACAGAGCAGAAGGAGCTACTGTGCGCAGGAAAGAGAAAAACTGTGAATTCTGGGGGAGGTGGGGGACATTGAGTCCGAATGGACCATGTTCTGCGCCTCCATTGTGGAGGCGGCTGACCGGAGCTGTGGCCGCAAGGTGGTCGGTACCTGTCGCGGCAGCAAACCCCGAACCCACTGCTGGACACTGGTGGTGAGGGATGCCGTCAAGCTGAAAGAGTCCTATCAGGCCTTTTTTGCCTGTGGGACTCCAGAGGCAGCTGATGAGTACCGGCGGGCCAGGCGGAAGGCGGCTTCGGCTGTCGCTGAGACAAAAACTCAGGTACGGGAGGAGTTTGGCGAGGCCATGGAGAACAACTTCCAGACGGCTTCGAGGAGATTCTGGTCCACCATCCGGCGTCTCAGGGGGTGAAAGCGGTGTAGCATTAATACTGTTTATGGTGGGGATGGTGCACTGCTGACCTCAGTTCGAGACGTTGTGGGTCGCTGGAAGGAATACTTCAAAGACCTCCTTAATCCCACCGACACGCCTTCCAATGAGGAAGCAGAGTCTGGGGACTTGGGGGTGGACTCACCTATCTCTGGGGCGCAGGTTGCTGAGATGGTTAAAAAGCTTCTTGGTGGCCAGGCCCCGGGGGTGGATGTTGCAGGGCTGTCTTGGTTGACACGCATCTACGGCATCGTGTGGACATTGCCTCTGGATTAGCAGACCGCGGGTAGTGGTCCCCCTATTCAAGAAGGGGGACCGGAGGGTGTGTTCCAACTATAGGATCACACTCCTCTGCCTCTCTGGTAAGGTCTATTCGGGGGTGCTAGAGAGGAGGGTCTGTCGGATAGTCGAACCTCAGATTCAGGATCAACAGTGTGGTTTTTGCCCTGGCTATGGAACAGTGGATCAGCTCTATACTCTCGGCAGGGTCCTGGAGGGTGCGTGGGAGTTTACCCAACCAGTCTACATGTGTTTTGTGAACTTGGAGAAGGCATTCGACCGCGTCCCTCAGAGAGTCCTGTGGGGAGTGCTCTAGGAGAATGTTCGGTCCTTGTTCGTAATTTGGTCCTTGTACAACCAGTGCCAGAGCTTGGTCCGCATTGTCGGCAGTAAGACGGACTCATTCCCGGTGAGGGTTGGTCTCTGCCAGGGCTGCCCTGTGTCACCGATTCTGTTCATAACCTTTATGGACAGAATTTCTAGGCGAAGCCAGGGTCGTTGAGGGTGTCCGGTTTGGTGACCTCAGGATTAGGTCTCTGCTTTTTGCAGATGATGTGGTTCTGTTGGCCTTATCAGACCTCAACCTTCAGCTCTCACTGGAGCAGTTTGCAGTCGAGTGTGAAGCGGCTGGGATGAGAATCAGCACCTCCAAATCTGAGACTATGGTCCTCAGCTGGAAAAGGCTGGAATGCTCTCTCTGTGTAGGGGAGAGGGTCCTTCCCCAAGTGGAGGAGTTTAGGTATCTCAGGTCTTGTTCACGAATAAGGGAAGGATGGAGCGGGAGATCGACAAGCGGATCAGTGCGGCGTCAGCAGTGATGTGGGCGCTGCATCAGTCTGTCATGGTGAAGAAGGAGCTGAGCCAAAAGGCAAAGCTCATGATTTACCAGTCGATCTACGTTCCTACCCTCACCTATGGTCATGAGCTATGGGTAGTGACCGAAAGAATGAGATCGCGAGTTCAAGCGGCCAAAATGAGTTTTCTCCACAGGGTGGCTGGGCTCTCCCTTAGAGATAGGGTGAGGAGCTCAGTTATTCGGGAGAGACTTGGAGGAGAGCCACTGCTCGTCCGCATTGAGAGGAGTCAGGTGAGGTGGCTCGGGCATCTGCTTAGGATGCCTCCTGGACACCTCCATGGTGAGATGTTCCGGACATGTCCCACTGACCCAGGACATGCTGGAAGGACTTTGTCTCTTGACTGGCCTGGGAACGCCTTGGGATTCCCCCAGAGGAGATGGATGAAGTGGCCAGGGAGAAGGAAGTCTGGGTTTCCCTGCTGAGACTACTGCCTCCGTGACCCGACCTCTTACCCAGCGAAAGATGATGGATGGATGGATGGATGAAGAATAAACCCACCAATGTGGAGGATCTTATCACCATGTAGAACAAAGGAATTGTCACATTCCTCCTAAAGCAATTTGATTAGCTGAGGGTCTGAGAATTGATAATATCAACAGTTCTCCAGGACACACATACAAGATCAGAGCAGGCCCTAAAATAATCAATCACAATATTTGGTACAGTCTGTCGCTTGGTTTGGAATACTTAAGGAAGAGCTTCAGATTAGCACGGGGAGACACTCTGTAATCAGAGCTCCCACATAGTGCTGTATGAATGTACATCTGTAATCAGATACTTTCTGCAGTTACTATGTATCCACTCAGCTGATGTATGGAATTGTTGTATACTTTTGATTGGATTATATAGTTTAGGACTTGTGGCCACATGTTAAAAGTACTTTAATGCTATATTTGATTAAATCGATGCATTATATATTAATTGTGAATAAGCTATGTTTTTGTTTACTTCTTGGCTGCCTGACTTTGCTAACCTCTGCATGTTTTTCAGAGACTAACACTCTCTTGCAGCCTCTGACTCGACCCCGTTTCTCCGAGATCCGTTGCGACTGCCCATGTTGAGTTATGGTGAATACTCTGAGGCGCACACACACTGGGTTACGGCATAAAGTCTGGCCCACCCTCTGAGGCGCACACACGCTGGGTTACAGGAAAGTCCGGCCCAGCCTCTGAGGTGCACACACGCTGGGTTACGGCAGACACCGGCTTAACCTCTGTGGCCCTCACTAGCTCAGATTCGACAAGTATCAGCTGAGCCTCTGAGGCTCGCCAAGTCCTGATGGGTATCTAGGCTGGCACTGTGTTACTTTGTAGTGATTTCCCAACTTCTAAACCGACATAGCAGATTCCCGGAACGCCCTATCAGTCGAGGTGAATCCGGTGTGCCCCACTGTCTGGGATTAATGGGAGTTCAGCAATAGGAGGCACAGCCTAGGAGTAATATAAATAACAGAAATGTCATGACTAAAAATGCTATAAAGATCTTTAATTAAATTGGAGTCCAGATATAATTCGGTCTAAATGGGTAAGTAATTTTACCGGAACGCTCAGAAGAATCCACACGCATTTCAAGCCTTCGGCTGTCCAACTGGATTCCGCCATTGGGCCAGTGGACGGTTCCCCTACAATGTTTCGCAAGTTTCATAACTTCAGCAAATTTTCTATGAAATAAATTCCCTGCTCGGGCTTTTAATTGCTTCCAGACTCAGTTCCCTTTGACTAGCTGGGTCATATGTAAGTCCTGGTCATATCCAAAGTATATTTTTTCTTTATGTCCCCAGAAATATGTACGATGGTGTAATTATAGGAATTAAATCCTGCTACTCTTCCCTGCCCCCAACTGACCCGTCTGGGGTACTACTGTTAGTTTCCAGACTTCAAAAATTTCAATAGAAAACATCACGCCATTAGAGCTCAAAATTACTTAATTATGGTAATATGCAAGTTTCCAACCATAAAAAATTACACTATTCAGACATGAAGTCACTTAACAAAAAATATTCATAAAAGTTGTTAGTATTTCAATATGGCCACAAGCCTGACTGTATGCTGATCTCAGCATTCATATCTCTAAAAGGGTCCAAAACTACCCCTGTAAATATGGCATCTTTGACATCATCAGATGTCACCCATAGATGTCACCACATACATTTCACACAATTCACAGCGCTCTTTAAGTATCGTCTGGCCTACTGAACAAAATGAGTCCATATACAAAGCAATCCGTTCAGTTTTCACTGAATTGTATGGCTTCCCAGCCAAGCGCCTCGTAACACGGCGATTACCAACCTTCCCCTTTGACGGACCCCCTGGCTCTATCTAGTAACCTACAGCTCCTTGAAGAAATGAATAATGAAACAGATGAGCTCAGTGACACACCGCAAGCCCCCCCACATTTTAAAGCTGTGCTGCACACCAGCTTCGTGACACTGGTCACTCTCGCAGCGAAGATGGTGGCCACTCAGTGTATAGTAACTTTAGGTTACTATGCAAAGTCATAAATAAAATTAAGCAGAAAAACTACAATTAAATACAGGATTTTTCAAGATTGGGTCAACAGCAGGTAGCATGGAAAAAGCTGACCAAACGGAGCGATCACTAAAATAATCAAGACAAGATTTCTATTGATTGTTCCCAAGGGGCAAAGCTTCAAAAATATGTTTAACCAGGGCCAGAACTTTCCAAAATGCGTATAATGCCAAGAGAAATGAACGTTGGTATGTCGTTGGTATGTCGTTGATATGTCTGTGAGTTTGAATTTGTTTACAGTTTGTATTGGTTTATCTGTGTAAGTAAAACTGTGTTAGCATTTTGTGACTGTCAGGTTTGAAACTGGAATATACTGGACACATTTGTGCAGGCAATTGGGTGTTTTTAGGCATTTTAATTAGGGAAGGTTTGACTGCTAGTGCAGTTTCAAATAAGGGACACATGCAGGCTGAAGAGACGCGTTTACATTTTGTTATCTTGCAGATACTTTTATCCAAACCAAATACATCTGGCAAAGCAAAGTCAGTCAGTCCCTGTGACAACTAGGGATGAAGAGTGACATCACACTCCTTACACTGAACCAGTAACCATTCCAGTCATGGGTACAGTTACTGTACCTAAACCACTGTGTCACACACTACCCCCAATAAGATAACAATAAATACTTTTTCTCTAGAGGTGCCTCAAATTCTTAAATAAATTTTTATGCAATAAAGATCAATAAAACTTAAGTGATTGGTCTGTAGGCGATGTTATTGAAGTTACTGTAACACTTATTTTGCTCTCAGATAAACAGAAGGCACTATGGGCTATGTTTTATTTATTTGCAAAAGACATCTTTATTGTCAACCACAAGTATACTCCAAAAAATGTTTCTCCATAAAGGTATGTTCGAGCACAAACCTCTACAAATTTAAATCAAGCTGAAATGCACTGAGACAATTGACAATAGATGTGCTCAAATGTACTGGTCAGTTTTTACTATTTTTTACTATTTTTTACTTTTCAAACCCTCACTGCGGAGACAGATATCACACTTCACTTTAGCAGATGGACCTTGAAGTTTACCTTGTATGAATGATCAATTATCCAATTGTCCCATTATCTTTCTCTTTAATAGTATTGCCTGAACTGGGCTTATCTCAGACTGTTGCATGTAAGTTAATTCACAGTTGTGATTATGGCCCTAGAAATGAATGGAGAGTCCCCATAATGGTACAGATACCTAATCTCTGTATGCGTGTGTGTTCTTCTTCTGAATGCACTGTAACCCTGGCTGGAAATGTTCATTACGTACTGAGAGACACTAGTGTGTCAGCCTTTGGTGGAGCACTGGCCCCCGTCTGAGCCCACCGATGACAGAAATGTGTCTGGTCTCTGCACCATGCATTCGCTAAGGACAGGAAACACCGCTCACTGCGCACCATAGATGGCATATAATGTGCAAAGAGAATTGTGTAATTGTGCAATTAGTTGTGCACCTGTGTTGATTATGGAGTGACAGCTGAACATGGCCCGCCTACGGGGACCCCTTGCGGAACAAAGCCACGGCAGCACGGGCCTGCGTTGTGACTCAGAAAACAAGGGTAAAAAAATGGTCAAAAAATAGTCCTCAAATAGGTAAAGCTTTATGTAGGTAATGATGATACTCCTATTTGTGAAAATAGATACAAAAAACTCCAGGAGATGTTAGCTTAACTGATCAGGAGCATTTACCTAAAAAAAAAAAATAAACCAAGCACAGAAATAATATTCTAGCTTAAAATGTTGCAGTAAAATGTGCTGAATGTATAATAATGAATAATAATAAATGACCGAAAAGTCCGTCTGTATGGTAAAGCATAAAGAAAGGGCGCAAAACTGCAGTATTAATGGAGCTCAGAGCTTGCCTGCTCTCCCCAGGTTTGGCGTGTCTCTCCTGAATACTCTGGGTCCTCGGCGGTTAGATAACCTGTTTTATAGAAATCTGTGAATGCAATAAAAAAGCAAAAATGCCAAAAGTCTCGTATTTCGTTTGGTTACTTATGGTTAAGGTTAGGGCTCTGTTGATGTAAAGGTTGTCATGTTGGGATTAGCATTTTCTCCATAGAAGTGAAAAGAGAGTCCCCACAAAGGTATAATTTCAAACCCACGTGAATGTGTATGTGTGTGTGTGTGTGTGTGCATGTGTTTCTCTGCACACCCTACCTTCTTAAACCTTCTGAAAAAGCACAATGCAACCATCAGTGTATAAGCAGTAGTTAAATGTATACAGAAATATGAGGTTTGAGGTTCAAGTTTTTGTACATATTATTAAAAGGAAGATAGTAGTCATAGTAGCCATTTCACAATGAGGAGGTTTTTCTGCTGTTGAGTTAAAAATGTGCATTTGCTGTGGATAGCCAGATTAAATATGTGAAGCAATTTTACATACTCTGTAATTATGTTAGCTTTGCATAAGCTTCCAGAGCAAAAGCTGCAGGGATGAAAAGACCTGGTAATATAATAAAATGCCTTGTTGATCTCCATGTGCTATAAAGTTTCTGAAAACACTGATCTGGCCATTTCTCCAGTCCTGCCTTTACTTCAGAAACAGTGCTGTACCAAAGCCATGCCTGAGAAGAAAGGCTCCAACCCCATGATCACACATAGCTTGCTTATTGGTCAGGTAAATAGAATACCTTTGGGTTTCCAGCCTTGGGAACCAATGAAAAACCTTGCTGCAGCCAGAGGGAATTTCTGATGGGGTTCACGGAGGTTTTGGCTTGTTGAGCTTTCAACTAACCACCTTCCTACTGGGGAAACACCAGTTTCCAGCGTCTGTGATGATCATTTTTTATAATGCTTTCAGAAGGTTAAAACCCAAGCAACTCATAAAGCTAGTAAGCTTTGTAGTCCTTCAAAGAGGGCAATGTTTGTAGCTATCTGGATGAGCTCCATACACCATTTATGGGCTGATCTTCCAGGAGGATTCAGACAGAGATCGAGGGTGCAAGCTACCCTCACTGTCGACATTGACCTCCCGGAGATACCTGGCATGTGTGATATAGAGAGTCTGCTCCTGTCTTACCATGTAAACGTCTCCATGCGTATCACCTGTGAGCTACACCAGAACAAGCTCAGCTCATCTCTGCTTCATATGGATACTATTTATGAGCTTCAGAACCCCAGAGGTCAAGTAGAAACAAATCTAAAAGGAGTGTGACTGGTAGAGCTAAGCTTGACTGTCCTTATAAGGAATATGGAAAAGGGAGGGAGGGGGGACGGACATGAATTTTACAGCCAAAACTGGGAAATCTGAGCACTCTTATAAAACAAACAAAAAACTGTTTTGTCAAGACGCAACTGGGAGAAAATTTGTGATAAGAAAGGACGTTGCCATGACTGAAGTGCACAGCACAGACCAGGCTCAACCCTCCCATCTCCCAAACATGCACATGCAAAGGTGTTTTTAAAGGAAAATCATTAAGAGCCCCAGTAAATAGCACCCAATTCTCTTATTAATGTTTTCGCAGCATGTCAGCTTTCAAACTGGCAGCAGCAGAGATTTTCCACAGAGGTCAGCCATTGTGAACGGAGCACACTCTCAAGCACTGCATCTGGGTCACGCTGACGGAAAGGGGCTGCTTGCGTTTTCCACAAATGCAGCGAGAGCTACACATCTGTCACTTACAGGCACCTGCCACTCAGAAAGTCATCTGAAGGGACACGGGCCTAATTACTGGGGACCCCATCTGCGGGTGATTTATTTCAAGGTGACCAGAAGTGTGAAGGAAGAAGAAAAATTGTACCTATAGATGTAAAATGCTAGCAATGCGGAACTAATAGAGATTATTCAATTTACAGCTTAGCCCACGGGCTGGGTTTTACAAGGACAAAAATCACAACTAAATACGATTTCCATGCATGAGAAGAGCTGCATCGTGGAAGCCTTTGCCTCTCCTTCAGTAAAACATTCTTTTTGTTGAGATCTCAGTAAGTCAGTGAGAATAACTAAGCTGTTGGGATTGATTCCATTTATGCAAAAGGACAGGGGACTTTCAGCTTTCAGCTTTTTCAGTATTTTCTTTTTGTATTACTTTTGTCTTACATGTCTTCAAATGTATTGTCTGTCCAATTATACAGAATGAGAAAATGTTTAATTGACTTGGCAAATTGTGCATTTTAGTTGAAAAGTACATTAAAGTTTTTTTTCTCTTCTTTCTAATTCTTTATGAATATGAAGAATTTGTTCAGGTTGAATTGTTTGAAGTCAAAATATGCATTTACATTAATTTAGTGGGCAGTTTTATCCCAACTATCATAAAGTACAGAATGCTGAGTGACACAGTCCTTGGAATATATCCCGTGCATGAGGAGGGAGCGAGAAAGAGACTCCGGGAGCCTGGAATACAAACAGACGGATTTATTACGGGGAAACGAGGGAAAAACTGGACAGACGGTAACAAACATCAATGACAGATATGGGGAAACTGACACAGACTTAAATACACAGGAAGGGTCTTGCTGAGGGGCTCCATGATGACATCACTCTACCGGCCCTGCAGTTTGAAACGGTAACCTACCAATCACTGACACAGTGCTGGAAGATGCTTAGCAAAACACTGCCCCGACAAAACAATGAACGGGGAAGATGATATTTTTTTAGACTATATATTTCGAGATTTGAGACAAAGTATTTTGAGAATAGAGAATTTGAGAATGAGGCATTTCAGCAGAAATTCTTTTTAATGGAGGGAACAATGCAGCCAAATGAAGATTGGTCTGCTTTCCCTAACAATGCTGCAAACAGTCTAATTAAGCTCCATACGCCACAAAACTGGCATCTTTAACAAAGAGATTCTCAATACTGTATTATCGTAAGTACAGGACATTGAAGACGCTTGCATCGAATTTTCGCAATTACCTCGCACATTTAACAGAAGTAGCTGATTTCCATTTAAATGAAATCACAGGTAGCGCACTGATGCAATGCTGTCGATTTTCATGTCTCTGCCTCATATGGAGAGTGTGTGTGGTATCGTAGGCGAAAATTTAAAAGATGACAAAGTGGAAGAACTTTGCCTGATTCAGTTCTGCCCCCTGTGTGATGGGTGATAGTTATAAGGCATTGTTTCCAAATTGGGTGATTTCTCTAACAGTGTGTTGGAAAAGTCAGAATTATGATGAGCTCTGAGGATGGTCAGCTTATATTCTCCTATTACATGCTCTATGAAAAGGGGGGGGGGTGCAGGTGGTGGAATGTCTGAGAAGAGAGTACAGAGATGAAATACAACACCAAAGGCCCAAATGCTTCAGTATAGAGGATATAGACTCCTATGAAGCTGTTAGCTATATCCGTGGTTTCAGGCATTGTGCTGTATTTACGGAAACACATTACCAGTAATGACCCAGGACTACTGTCAATTTTTTCCGGCACTTTCTTCAAGCACTTCGCAGGCAAAGCTGCTTCTGTGCAAAAAACACAGACATCATAGACAGCTATGCTAGAAGATGAAAGTTTCCTTTATGGAAGTTACCCAGGAAAACAACAAGTAGAGTCACGGTGCAGGATCCTGTGACTACAAAGTGAGCAATTTTAAAAGAACCCCGCAAAATTCAGAGTTTTTTGATTTATACCAGTGTTCTAGAGTTTTTCAGAACTCTGGCTCTTCTCATCTGCAGGAACCTTCACCACTCACAGCCTTCTTAGCGAATAAACGTCACGCTGCCACTGGTCAGATTATAACGTGAGTCTCAGAGAAAGCTTCAGTCACACCATTGAAGACCACCTGGTACTTTAAGAACAAGGTGGTTTGTGGTGAACAAAAAGTCTTTCATATTTCTGGCTCCTTAACCTTTGTTAACTTCCTTTAGAATTTTGTTTACATTAATTCTCTTTCATTTTTTTGTTCTTGATGTTCTCAGCTCAGCCACATTGTTCTCTTCCTCAGCTTGTGGAAGATCTTTGCCTGATTCAGTTCAGCCCCCTGTGTGATGGGTGATAGTTATAAGGCATTGTTTCCAAATTGGATGATTTCTCTAACAGGGTGTTGGTAAAGTCAGAAGTATGATGAGCTCTGAGGATGATCAGCTTATATTCTCCCATTACATGCTCTATGAAAACGGGATATAT
>JABFEB020000039.1:14289972-14307740 GCA_019775895.2 Stomatorhinus ivindoensis
ACACAGACTGGTACACACACACAGACTGGTACACACACGCAGACTGGTACACACACACAGACTGGTACACACACATTGCCTGTACATGAGAGCAGACACAAACACACAGCAGTTTTAGTCACTTTGTACTAACGAGATCTATCTTCCAGCTGCATGCTTAGTACACAGTGGTGAGCTAAGGTTTTTAAATAAATTAAAACTTTAAACAACAATGAGATGGAGTGACTACATAAAAACACATTTGGTTCTGCCATTTTTATTTACAAATTAATCAGCAGTAATGGACAAATTTAAAAGGCTTTTGATTTTATTATTTCTTTCCTTCTCTTCCAGTGACTGAATGTTGAATGGATGTCTCTAGTCATAAAGTAAGTCTAGAAGAGGCATACAATGGCTTCAAATAAATAACCAAATAAATAAACATATCTAACATTTTATTGGCTATCTATTTTGTGCCTGAAGACCTCAGAGGCAATTTAGTGGAAAAATGGAAGAGGGGCAGATGTCAGCGCCGACGGCAGGGAATGGAGGTTTGTGAACAGAGGGGTTTGTGAGCAGAGGACGTTAGCACAAGGATAAGCTTTCATATGTCTGGGTTAGGAGAGCCGCCTTGAAAATACTCCCCTCAATTTACAGACCTTTATTAAAATCACCATATTCTGTGCCCATCCCACAATGAGGCAGTTTCTCATCCTCATCCTCCTCTCTCCTTCACAGCCCCTCCTCTGCTATCCCGTTACTGGGCAGCACCGTGTGACCGAAGGCTCCCAGAAGGCCCTGTGGAAAGCAGGTCAGTGGCGGTAGCGTAGCAGCTGGCATAATGGCTCGCGGCCAGCAGAGGTGAGCGGCAGTGAGGCTGCAAGCCTGAACTCCCCAGGGCCACGGGAATGGGAACGCCTGGCTCGTTTGCGGCAGAGCGTAGCTGACAGCTCGGCGATGTAGGAGAGCAGGAGATGATTCACAAGCTGCATTCGGGGCGATCTGTGAAGGAGTCGGATTTGTTCTGTGCACTGGGGAACCTGTATGCTTGAGAATATGCAAATGTGTCATATTAATCAAAGTAACCAATGCAACCACACCTAGTCCAGACAGTGGAATTGGATTGGCTCTGGATATGCCTGGCACTCTCTCCCTTTAGCTTCCGGTAGGAGATGCCTTCTCAGGCTTAACGCTTGGCTAATTTCTTTATTTTTCTGGCCCCTCTCACAAAAGCGGCAGTAGCCCGGTGACCCCCATTCTCACACAGCCAAACCTGCAACCGGTTACCTTCCGGGAAAGAGTGCGGCCTGGGTTTGATTATTGTGCGGCGCTGAAGCTGCGTCGCGATCCAGGAAGACAGCGTTTGCAGTCCATCCTCATATTCTGTGAACAGTAACCCTTGTTGGTTACCTAACAGGATTCTAGACCTTGGAGTGAAAACAGTCAATATAAATGATAAATACTGTGTATATATTAAATACAGTAAATATGGTTTCTGTTAGTATATCTATCTGGTTTATCATAGTACTCTAAGTAATGTGCTGATACAGTACAAATCAAATGAGTATTAAAAAATGCCATCTTGGACACAGGAGACATCAGCAAATATCTTAATTACAGGGCAGTATGTAGTTCAACAGGTTATGGAAGATAATCAGAAAGTCATTGATTCAAATCCCTGTATCAGTTGAATGATGTCACCACTGGCCCCTTGAGTAAGGGCCTTAACCCTCAGTTACTTGAGGGACCGGCTGATTCTGCTTTCTCAAAAAAAGTATGTTGTTTTGGATAAAAGTGTCCGCTAAATCAATTAAATGTGAAAAGCGGAGGCCTGAGCGCGCCTTGGGGTGACGGACAGAGACAAATTCCCGGGAAATTAAAATCCTCCCCTAACAACCGAATGCAAAAAAAATACAAGGAATTAACTGAATTACATTTTTCTTCACAATGACATATATTTCAGGACATGATGCATTTCTCACTGTTGCAACAAGCTCATTAGTCAGTAACAACATTGGAAAGCAGAGGATTACAAGATAACGGGTACAGACAGCATGTGATGACAGAGTTCCTGTATTTCACCTGTGCCTGAATGTATAAACATATAGGTGTGAGCACTGTTATTTCTCCAAGCGCATGGTTGTGAACTGTGGGAGGAAACCGTGCGCAGAGGCGTCCTGTACAAACACATGGAGAGCACGCAAGCTCGACACACGCAGCGAACGGGGGTACCATCTGAGCCCACGACCCCAGAGCTGACAGGCTATCAGGCAACACACTGAGCCGCCATCCTGCTCAATAACAACCGATTTAAACAATGCTTTTTTAAAGCTTTAGAAATAACAAAAGATTACCAGGATGATGCTGAAACACCAGAATACAGGAAAGTACCTGAGTGAAACACTCCTCACTGAAAGCAGCCACATCTCCGCATAGTCATATGAAAAGTATTCCTCCCCTCAACCCCCCGCCCCAATCTGAGTCTGCCACAAATCAGATGCAGGTGATCAGACACGTTAAGAGCAGCTGACAATGAGAGCTGCTCTGCCAACAGCGATGCTCTGTCTGAAGCCCAGAGGGGTTCTCGCCTCACATTCCTGCCACATTCTCCCTGCTGCCATCTGTTCACTCACGCTGCGCTTCTGCTGACTCCTGTTGCCGTGGTCACAAGACTTTCCCTTCTCTGACGCTAGCTTTCAGAGCTCTGCCTGCCAAAGGCGTGTGTGTGTGTGTGTGTGTGTGTGTGCAGATTAGGTCCATATTCGATTGTGGGGACCAAATGTCCCCGACAGTGTCATAAAAAACCTGTTTTTTTGACATTGTGGGGACAATTTAAATATCTAGAAAGATCTGTAAATGCAATCACAAAACTAAAAATGTCAAAAGTCTCGTATTTAGTTTGGTTACTTAAGGTTAAGGTTAGGGCTAGCCAGGGGTTAAAGTCATTATGGTGGGATTAGAAATGAATGGAGAGTCCCCAAAAAGATATAATTATAAACCTACAAACCTGAGTGTGTGTGTGTGTGTGTGTGTGTGTGTGTGTGTATGTGTGTGTGTCTGTGTGGTAATACTTTACATGAACTGCACCTTCATAATGCATTCATCATGCATTCATAGAACATTCACTTCACCTTCATAATGCATTCATCATGCATTCATAGAACATTCACTGCACCTTCATAATGCATTCATAGAACAATCACTGCACCGTCATAATGCATTTGCAAGTTACCAAAAACACTAAAATCGATTGCATGAGGTGATTCACTCCTCATCATCTATGGCTTAGCAGTTGCTGATTCTGACACAACTCTGGACAGGAACCCTTCATTTTTGGGTAAGGGTTAATTGCAGTTGGACCATTGATCACATTTTTGACTTCCTTAAAGTTTTAGAATTTTTAACGTTTTGAAAACGTTGTATTCTTTACCTAAAAAGATATAGTTAATGGAGCACTGAGCGACTACCAAGGGAATAGTTTATATACGGTGTCTGATCATAAAACATATGCATGTATTAATCATCTGTACATAACTATATCCAGATTCCTAGAATAACAGGAACCACTGTGAAATCATGGAAAAAGTGTAAGAAAAGTAAATTAAAGAATTAAAATTAAATTGAAGACCAGGGGTTCTTGGGAATATCAGTAGTTCTCACGATTCAGACGATTCATTTAGCCTCCATGAAAGCAGACCACCACAACCTGGGCTGCCTGTCCATTATGCCAGGTTTCCTGCCCCCCGGCCCCTGAGCCTAACAGTTCAAACACTGCTGGTAACAGGGAACCAGGGGAACCTGACCCACTGGCTGGATGGACGGTCTCCAGGTTTAGGTGAAACAGGAAAGCAGATTCAGTTGCAGAGAACTGGAGAACCCAAACCAAGAACTGGGGAAGCTAAAAAGCCCATAAACACAAATCCAAGACACACGTAAACCCCCCGCCCCCCCAAAAGAATGAACATAAGAGCATAAGAAATTTTCGAAGAAGAGGAGGCCATTCGGCCCATCAAGCTCGTTTGGAGAAAACTCAGCTAATAGCTTGTTAAAAATCTTATCTAGCTTCGATTTCAAGAAGCCCAAGGCTTTAGCTTGCACTATACTAACAGGAAGACTATTTCACTCTCTAACTACATGCAGTGTAAAGAAGTGCTTTCTCAAATCCAGTTTCATTTTTCTCCTGCTAATTTGTACCTATGGCCACGATTTCTTGAATTTGAACTAACATTGAAGTAACTATTTGGTTGAACATCATGCAGACCTGTTAGAATCTTATATACCTGGATCATGTCCTCCCTTAATCTCCTTTGCTTGAAGTTGAACAGATTCAGCTCAGCTAAACTCTCCTCATAAGACATCATACTGTAAGACACCAGCAGCACAGCAGACCAGCTGTGGAATACTGACCACTTGGGATCTAACTGGCCATTCAGAAGCCAAAGGCCAAATGTTGGTCAAGAAGGACCATGAAGCCCCATATACCGACACCACCAAGCTAGTGTCTGCTACTACTAACAGGTACAGATTAGAGGAACCAGATCTACACAAGTAGAAATTCCAGAAGACAGGACACCAGCAACAGAAAGCAGCTAAGCCCTATGCTTCAAAAACAGTGATGATGACCGAGCAGTAATTAGGGATCCAAGGGCAGGTGTGACAGTACCAGTATCATGTCCGATTGGAGTACCGCATTTCCTCAAATGAAAATGGGGATTCAATTAAATGCTGTGTCTCAGAAAATGGCTGTGGGCATGGTAAACAGGCACAAATAATGGCTGGGCCACGGATACAGAGCAGGGAAAAATATATCAAGGGGGGAGACACTCCAAATGGTTCATTTATATTAAGGCTTCGTGTGAACGAGATAGATGAGAAACATCCATATGCACATTTCTATGGATTTCTAGGTTTTATAAAGAAATGACACAGATAAAACCCTAAACGTATGGACTGTCCGGAGCAGCTGTACGAACATTTTCGTGGTAACAGGAAAAAGTGACATGTAGAGTTCAGATGGAAACGTCGGTAACACTTTTCTTAAGGCTATATTTTTAGTTTATAAACACATGCATACTGCATTATACCGCATTCATAAAGCATCATAAGCATGGCTATACATATTTATAAAAAAGCACAACACATTATAGCCATGTTTACTATGCATTATGACTGCCTTATGAGACTTTCATCTATAATCCACTATACTGTAGATACCTGGCTATAATGGCTGCCAAATATTTGATTTCCCATACTTGCTATTATTAATGGTTTCATATTCACCTTTCCTTAAATTGCCAAATACATCCTCAGATGTTATAAATATACCGCCATCATTAGCCAATCGTCCAAGAGAGTGACGAGGGACTTTCAAAATGGGAGAAAGCTAAATCCCTTAAAGAAATTCTGGGACGGACTGCCGGAGTAAATACCTAATTAGGCATAGTGGTCTATTTTCAATGTATTTGGGGAATTTTTACATGTAATTTTCTGTACACTCAAAAGCTTGAATAACAGTGTGATAATACAAGAAAATATTACACACACACATACACATATAAAGGAGCTAATATTTATTTTTTTAAATTCCTTTTGTTATTTCAATCATCCCGCACCCACAGACAGATCAATTACTTCCCGCTTGCTCCTGCATTCAGAAATGAAAATCTGTCCCTCGCTGCACTCTATTGCTGCAGGTCCTGCGGGAATTCTGTGTGAGTGCAGACCTCTATTACAAACAACACATTTACAAGCTGCTCAGCTTGCTGTTTGGAGTTCTTGATAACACTTCCATGACGAAGCTAGCACTGTGAAATCATTTGTTGTGTGAGATTAAAAATAATTGAAAGGTTCTTGTTGCAACGTTCAAACAAAGTTATGATTGTGCTAACATTGTGTCTAGGCTGAAGAGCGACTAATACAGTTACATGCAGCAAATTGTTCTAGGGATCATTAAATGACAAAACATACCACGCAGAAGCATTCATTTGCAACCTCTGAGCTAATGGCTATTCTAATTCCTCCTCTGATACAGGCTCAAACGTATACGGTTGGATGCCTAAACACTCCATGTTTCACGTCACCTGTAGTGATCTATGTTGGTTCTGTGTGAGTCTCACTGTGGACCAACCAATCAAAGCAGAGCTCATAAACATATTAATGAGCCTACCAAATAGGGAAAAACATCCTAGGGTCAAATTACAGAGTTGAAAATGGGCATGTAAAACCACTTCTGGACATTTTTCGATCAAACCATACCTTCTATGTAAACACCAGAGAACAATTGGGAAAAAAAAATATTCTATAGCACCTTTAACAGCGCAATGCAGTAACAGAAGGAATTAGAAATGAAGTCCAGCCTCTAATATAAACCCGCCTGAAATAAAGGTCTTTAATTTGTGCACCTTAGGTAAATAAATCCCAGCCCACTACTTAAGGAAATATGCTATTCCTTCAAGCAGACTCCATGATAACTTGGTTATTAGTATTGTTATTTCATTATTGCCTGCATATATCGCATTAAACCTTGACAAATTTTCAGTCAGTTTTTTTTTTAGTTTCCCATATGTCCCATGGCTGGATTTCCAATAATCCAATGCATGGATATACGAAGAAAACATCCACCCTTAAGCGTCGACCCAGCACAGGGTCACAGGGAGAATATGGTGCATTCATACAGACAGGATCACATGCCATGGCCAGCGCCAGCAAGCCTAACATCCGGATAGGGGGGGGCGGGGACCAGAGTAGCCAATGGTAAGCTACTCCGACACAAACAGAACCTGCAGATTCCAGATGCATAGAGCTGGAGGCAGGAATCAGAGCTACGAAGCAAAGCACTGATCCACCGTGTTGCCTCATGAAGAGGCCGACTGTGCCCTTTATCCCCTCCTAAGTTTATACAGAATCCAAATATGAACTTATGAATATAATTACAACAAAACTGTCATATTTTTAAAGTGTCATCTTTCAACAAAGTCAGGAAATTTTTAGGAAATTCTTTTTCAGTGTTGCACTTTATCGTATTTTTTGTTGCACGCTGGAAAAACATATATTTCTCTTTATAAATCTGCACTACATTAAATATTTTGTTAAGTAATCCATTGATGCGTTAAAGCTTAAACTCTAGTTTTGTTTCAGCTCTGTGTAAACCCTACAGCCTGGGAAAACCTAAGGATATTAGCTATGCATTCATTCAGCTGAAAAGCAAAACACTCTTAAGGAAAATATATGTAAACTTTTAGCAGCAAAGTGTAACAGAAGGCACAAATTTCAGCTATTAAGCATTAAGCTGGAAATGCTCAGACTGGGTAAGAGTCATTTCTTTGCATAAATATTTCAGAGGTTTCTAAGAGAAATAATAGTACAGATTCATAAAGGCCAGGACTGAAGACACAGCTTTATGCGAAAAGAGGAAGAAGACCCAGGACCACAGAGATGTTTGGAGAGACGTACACAACTGACATCACTGAAACACCACATTCATCTTCAGCCACAGACACATACACATGGTCAGTACATGACAGCTGGTAGCACGCTCACTTTGTGAGATTAGATGTTTGTTAAAACAGGCATTATATGTGAAGCAGCTCATCAGCATAGGTTTAAGCTATAATAGTGTCTTTAGTTTATACTTTATATAGAAACACGCAACTAAACAAATAGACAGACAATCCAATACCCTAGAGCCTTTATGACTGAAGCTTTTGCTGCCTTCTTTTTTTTACACAATTTTAACAAAACTGCAGTGGGAAATGTCCCAGCTTTTGTGAGCTATAATAAGTGCAGTCAGACCACCAGGCATGAGTCTCTCGGCACCTTCTATGATTTTGAAGTCTGAACTTGGACTGGAAGCCAATAAAGGGACAATAGCAGTGGTAATTGCATTTCCTCATTTCAAATAAAGTTCTTAGTACCCTTAGCATTTTGAATTTGCTACAAAATGGAACTTTTGGGCTTCCTAAAAGCCACAGAAAGAGCCTAGTTTCTGCAAGAGGCAACATAATTTAAGATTTTTTTATGAATCACAAACACTAAACAATGACCTTGTTAATGAAATTTTTTTTACATATCTTTGTGTTTTGTTAAGGTTGTCATGTCAGGATTAGCGTTTTCCCCACAGAAAAGAATGGAGAGTCCCCACAAAAAAAATTATTACAAACCTGTGTGGATTTCTCCAGGTGCCCAACACACATGCACATGGAATAACTGGAATCACCGTGTGTGACTGGGTATGTGTTTGTGCCCTATGATGGACTGGCATCTCAGCTATAGTGCACCAGTTCCGGTGAACCCACTAGGCTCATATACCTAGGATGCCGCCTTCTGAGGGGGTGCCGACTCACTGAAGCAGAATTTCTTTCCCTTGAAGTTTAATTGCATCAAAGACATTGGATTTCTCGAACCACCATACTAATAATATAATTATTAGGTAATATTTATCTCAATCAAGCAGCAAGACACATACATAGATCTATCTATCTACAAATACATACAGACATACATACTGTAGGAGGTCTTAAAATTGCATAATGTTGAGGTTTCAAATCCTGCAAAATTAAGTAACCATGAAAATGCTTACAAGTAGCACAATCATTTCCAAAACTATGCCATAATGCTTATTTAATATAGAGTTAACTCTTATTGCAAACAGATGACACTGGGACCTTTTTTGGCATTCAAACACAGTTGTGCAATTGCAGAATAACAGTGTCTTGATTCAGGTATATAAAACCTGCAGAAGAGTTTAAACATTATAATATCCATCTTCTGTAAGTGTTTACTTAGGGCAGGATTAGAGTATGCTAGGAAGAAGAGGACAAGAATCGCTCAAACAGGATGCCAATCTAAAATATATTCACACGATCAGTCATAGACACAGGGTAAGCAATTACGGACACACACACACATCTGAAGAAGTGGGACTACAGCACCAAAGTCTGCTTACTTAAGACGGACGGTAACGAAATGATCATCTTGATATTTTACCCGGCTCAGCGACCCTGCCTGGGATGAGTGGTTTGAAGATGGATACATGGCTTTAGTATCCAGCTGGTGGTCCAAATGACTGAAACGCAGTGCATCCAGACATGTCGAGCGCAAACTCAAAAATCTTTAAAACAAACTGAGCATAAATAGGGCATCATTGCCCCATGAGAGGAAGCATGAAAATTAAACCGAAGAACTAGAGAAATGATACAAATGAAAGAAAATTATATTTACTGGTTCAGGATTCATCGTCATTCCGATTCTCGTTTCCTCTAATGCAACTGGAACTCATTAAAATGGTGAATTTGCATGGGCCAGTATTAATTACTTTTTTGAATGGAATTTAAAAAATCTGATGAACCCATCCCTTGGTGTCACAGTGTGATCTGTATGTAATGTTGTTGGAGAACAAATGTAACATTTCAGCTTCCGGTCTAAGCAGTTTCTTACCTGGATCTTGGGACAGTTATTGAGTAAAATATGCAGGCCTCATTCTTGATCATTTCAAATGAAATCAATCACAAAGAGCATTTATATAGCTCTGTGCAGCATGACTAAGATCCTTAACTAAAGCAAGCACGATGTATAATTTTGCATGTGTTTACTGTTTTAAAGGAGTGTTTAAGTTCTGTTAATTTCTGTTTGGATGAGTTCAGATAAATTCTGTTTCATTTGCTTCCATATAAGCACCAGTTTTTCCCCCAGGCATTGCAAGCAGGCATGAAATGATCAGAATCGGTAATATGAGTGAAAATTTGTGACACGTAAAGCTGTCAACATTATATAACTGAGAAAATCATAGTGGGAAGGAGAGCAAACTACTGTGGAAACATGAACAGGAAAGACCTGGAAATAATGAGGACAAGGGCAGGTTAATATGACAAATGCTGCTCAGTTGACTTGTGCTCTCACGTTCGCTCCCAGAGGCAGGTCTCAAAGAGGCACTCGAATATGCAGTGTGATAAGAAAAGGCCCCCTCCCAAGTGACAGACGGGGTGTCGGTTCCAGGAGGGAGCGGATCCACACGGCAGCTGCACCGCTTTGTTGCGGAGGGCACAGAGGGAGCAGCAAGGGGGCTTTCTTGCTTACTGGATTTTCCTGCCTGGCGTAATGCACCGCTGGCGTTCCTGCGTGCTTAACGGGAGCCTGGGACGGAGGAACGGCAGCTTGAGATGGAGGAACGGGGGCCTGGGATGGAGGAACGGGAGCATGGGACAGAGGAATGGCAGCCTGGGATGGAGGAACGGGAGCCTGGGATGGAGGAACGGCAGCCTGGGATAGAGGAACGGCAGCATGGGACAGAGGAACAGGAGCCTGAGACAGAGGAATGGGAGCCTGGGATGGAGGAACAGCAGCATGGGACAGAGGAATGGCAGCATGGGACAGAGGAACGGCAGCCTGGGATGGAGGAACGGGAGCCTGGGACAGAGGAATGGCAGCATGGGACAGAGGAACGGCAGCCCCGCGTGGGTCTCACAGCTCCTGTGAGAGAGCAGGCTGCCTGCACCTAAGGTGCTGGCTCCATGGCCCAGCAGACCAGGCAATCAGCCACTGGACGATCAGACTCGGCGTCACAGGCATGCAGTCGGCTGCAGTGCGAAGGAGAGCCAGCACCAGGTCATGGCTTACTGCTCTCTTGTTATGGGGAATGATGGATTCCTATCATGACTGTTTGCAGCTTTGAACCAGCTCATCAAAATATCAGTTACAAAACATTTTGATGCACTTACACACAGTATAGGTGTTTATTTGTGAGATTGCGGAGCACATGTATACTCTAGGGGGCCAATGTCAGGAGACAAGCACTTTCAGAGCCCGGGAAATTGATAGTTAATAACTAAGGGCATAAGCTAGCCCATTTTTTGCACAGAGGAAGGGTGTGAGACACTGAAAGCTGGCTTGGCTGCTATAATATTGATGTTTCCCCAGAGGTAAAGGCCCCAGATCATCCTCCAGTTCCCATAAAATGTGGATTAAGTCCACCATCCCTAGAGATACAAATCTTACATAACAGTATGATATTCCCAGTACCATAATAAAAGGTTGTTCTATGTAAAATGAGTTGGAGTTGCCAAATTGCCTATCAGTGTGACTGGTGCGTGTACCGTGCAATGGCTAGGCGCCCCCATCCGTAGCCTCTGGGATCAAAGGGGTCAAAGGGGTATGGAAAATGGATGGGTTGCCTTCCACAATCAAGCTATTCTTTAAATTCCCCTTTGTTATTTGATCTATAAATCACACACATTAAATGGATCATGGGGTTTTGTTTACAAAATATGTTTTTTTTCTGTTTTTTTAAAATTATTATTTATTTATTAATAAAAGTGCTGGAAATCTCTTCATAACAAAATTGACTGAGCAACTAAAAAACAAAAGGGCAGAATTTCAAGGTAAGTCAGTGTCTCTCTCTGCCACAATAACTTGGGAATAATATCACAGAGTATCCATAGACTTTATGATTAAACACGACCCCATCTACATGGGGAATATAAAGCCTGGGATCATATGCATATTTTATTTAATAGACTCTCGAGGAAAATTCACTGTAATCCTCTTCAATTTTGTTTAAAGGTCGGCCTGTATCGAGCACGCATCTCTTCAGCACCTATTCCATTAATGGAGGGCTCTGGCAGAGAGTCGGCATTGCATTTGGATGAGCTGCCCCTTCTTTGTTGATAATCTGACGGTAAGCTTCTCTGAGCAGTTATTAAGATCAGTCTCACCGGTATGGCTGCACTGTGAGTATCACCTGTCCCCATTATGGCTCATCAAACCGGAAAGTGGAGAAATATCCGAATGGTGAAGCTTTTGGCCTCAAACTGTAATCCTATAACAAAGGGGTCTTTACATCTCAATGCCACTCCGCTAAGTCACTCTTCTACTCCTACATCCAAGAATGATTAAATCAGCTGCTTAGCACCTTTTTTTACTTGTGACTTATTCGGTTTTTGCACGACTTCTAATTCTTGATTTTTAACCCATTTAAACAGCTGGATATTATTGAAATGACTTAAGGGACCATGAATTAATGCAAAACAGAGGGACCCATCCGCACAAAACATACTACTTGGCCACAAACACTGACAGCCTATTAACACAGGAGAAGCCCAGCGCCCCCCCCCCCCTCTACATTCATACACACACACACACACACACACGTACACACTTATTAAGTACGTGCAGCTGAGTGGGAAATATATTACAGAGGAATATGAAACAAGATATGCCATGACATTTACAGCATCATCTGACAAACAATAAGCACAAATATTTCAACAGGTCGCCTTGTGAAATATGGACCCTTCTAATGTTGGGTTACAATAGAACCAAGTTATTTGCACTCGATTTACCTAGGTTACAACAGGAAATGGCTCCATGTTACATCTTGTGTAGCATTATGGTAATTTATTAAAATCTCTCATGAATCACTATATCGACTGAAGTGCAAGAGAGCGTGTGATTTTTTTTAAGTTATAATTTTTATATTTTGGAAAGAAAATTAGAACTCTCTGAAGTAGAACTTTAACTGAAGCATTTTTCTATGAAACATTGATCTTTCTCACACTGGCTTTACATTTTTTTCCACAACAAAATTAGTGAAATAACACGAGAGCTTTTACATTTAGCATATGCCAGCTTTATATTTTGCTCCAGAAATGCCGTACAGGTGCTATCTTAAAAAATGAAAAGTAAAACAAAATGTGTTAACAATAAACACAGAAATAACAAAATGGATCCTTTTGATTCAATCACCCCTAGCATACAACTTACATGCCTCCCACTTCTTTGGCATCATTACAAATTTTCGTCCAGATATTTCATAATAATTCTGGCTTGAGGTCAAGAGGGTGTCCGCGATTCCAAGCCCTCCTCAGCTACCAGAAAGTAGCCGATGCAGCTTTCAGCCCACGGCTTCGGCTGAATTGCATCTGCAGCATATTTTACTGCTCTTGCCTCTGGGACCAGTGATCTTTCATAGTGTTTCACATTATTATATAAAGTGAAGCTAATAATGTTACCCGGAAATTGAGTGCAAATGTTAACATGCACACGTACAACAAAACCATTGTAACTGTAACACTGTAAAATGATTTCAGAATTGATTTTAATCAATTTAAGAAACCAAGTTTCTGAATATGAAATTTTTATGCATTTATATTTTCCGTGCTACAGTTATGAAGTGTGTTGAATTGCTGACGGATTTCATTTTATTATTCTTTTGTACTGATTGGTTGGCTTGATTCTTGTGGGAGGAACTTGGGGGAAAAAAATGTAAAAATGTGGGTTTCGGTGGGCATCTTTATTACATTGGCATTATTTAATCCACTCTGTGAGTAATTTCTGTCCATCCAGTACATTTCTACTGCAGTACATGTCAAAGGTAGAGCCGAAATCATCCACCATAACCAAAATGTGGAGCCCAAATGACCATAACACAGGGATGCGTACAGCCGCAGATACTTAAGCGATCAACACAATTTCCAGCCCTGCATCAGTACCACCTTATTTAGTAATTTGAGGGCCAGACTGCATGTGAATTAGCATTATTTATTCACTAAAAAACTTTTCATTCCAAAGCACCTAGCATAACATGCATTCTACGCTTACACATTCATAAGGCTGGATACACAGTGAAGCAATTCATGTTTTGTACTTTGCCAAAGAACGTAACAGCAGCTCTGGGATTTATACCTGAGTATGCTTGATCAAAAATCCATTTCCATTACTACAAACCATAAATCCGCCTGTTTGCATTTGCTGCATATGACCTTGGTGTCTGCCAATTGAGCACATCACTAAACAACCTTAAAAGTTATTCAAGGGAAACACACTGTATTGTCTTAAGTGGAATTTCACCAGTATTATTATTAGTCATCCATTTCCTGCAACTGCTTATCCAGTGCATGGTAACAGTAAGCCTGGAGCCCACCGCCAAACGGGGGCACCCTCGGGACACAGAGGAAACCCACTGCAAATACAAGCAATCTGTTTACAGTGCAGTGCCACTGTGCACCCCTTATTGTTATTTGTTTGTGTCTTTGTTAGATTAATGAATGATTGATTGATTTTTTTTTTTGCATTAATATCAGAAATTCTGTGCAGTGTCCCTAGGCTCCTTGCACGTAAGGTAATCTCTGGGAAGTCCGTCCACAGTTTCTCCCCAGCTTAGCACATTTTTCCCCACACACTGAAATGTTCCAGTTTCATCAGGTAATTTGCTGACTTATACACTGTCCTTCTTACGAATCCAAGCTCTTTGCATTTCGTAACAGTGTCCAAAGCACCGTGCCTCCTGGGAAAGGCTCTGAATCACTGCCACTCTCCTGATGGTTTTTTTTTCTACATCACTTTGCATGAAAGAGAGTATAAATCTAATTTGAGTTACAATTTTTGTGAAATGGCATGTCTGGTCCCTCCGTCCTTCCCCACTTATCCCTTACAGCGTAAGGGGGAGGCCAGTAGCCGATTCCAGGTAACCAAGCACGAGAGAGGGGTACACCCTGTATGTGACGCCAATCCATCATAGGATGTGCCCTGCCTCAAAACTTAATTTTATCCACCACTGGTGTTCCTGTTTTAAGCATTTGCAATATTTCCTGCCCCCGCTGTGTGAAAACTGATTCCATCTTCTATGAGTCAGTGGATTACCTTAAAGATGAAGGAATGCTTCCCTTTTGAGGAACACTAAATATAAATTTATCTGACAGTGTTGCTCAGTAGAGAATCATTACAGTAACTAACTGGTGTTTCCCTTTAATTAACATACATGGTAAATGAAGGGTGGGTTGGACAGTTAATTATACCTTTGGGGAAATTGCAGCTCCGTTGCAGATACCTCAGTAATCAATAAAATTGTCTCTAGGTTTCCAGCATCCAGCTGTTGCATGCAAATAGCTCAAACCAAAATATACAAAACAAATGCTTTTCACATTCTACAACTATATTCGCACTCCATTCTTGGGAGTTTTACTCAAAAAATGTTCTGAGGGCAGAAAGCAAAATGATTGCTTCAAAGAGATAACCAATCACATTGTAGAAGAGCTGGGTCCAAGCAACTAGAGGAGATGGGATTAACCAGCCATTCGTCTTGGTCCCAATTCCTCTAGTAGCTTGGACCCACCTCCTCTACAATCTGATTGGTTATCTCTCTGAACCAATCATTTTTTCTTTCCACATTCGGAAAA
Source organism: Stomatorhinus ivindoensis (assembly GCA_019775895.2). Classification (NCBI taxonomy): domain Eukaryota; kingdom Metazoa; phylum Chordata; class Actinopteri; order Osteoglossiformes; family Mormyridae; genus Stomatorhinus; species Stomatorhinus ivindoensis. The sequence continues at coordinate 14,305,122 of JABFEB020000039.1, forward strand.
GTTTTGTATAAATAAAACTCATACCCCCTTTGTTGTTGCTGTATTTCAACCGAAAACCCATTCATCTTGGGAAGCCTTGTGTCTTTGTTCATGCGTAAACAAAGCAAGCTTCTGCCCAGAAAAGGCATCAAAGTAATTGTACCTTCAGTGTGGAATCAACCTTCAAGAAACAGCCTTGGGAAAGACTTCATGGTGTACTAATACAGTGGTACCTCAGAACTTGAATTTAATCCGCTTAGAACTCCGGATAGAATCCTAAAAAATTCAAGTTCTTATTGAATTTTCCCCATAAGAATTAATGGAAAGCCAATTAATTGGCTATCAAAACAGTAATTTGTAAAGTAAGAAAATAAATGTATGATGTATCCAAACAATGTGTCCTGCCCCAATCGTCTGCACTTTCCATGTGTCATGTCCCCTCGTTAACTACATGTGGAATGCCCATGTAATCAGCTGTTTCTGGTTGTTGTCATTAGTCCTTTGTATTTACTCCGCGTTTCAGTTTGTTTCCCCAGTCCGGTCATTGTATTGTCCGTCTGCGTTTTGCCTGCCTTTCCTGTAATTAAACCCTGTACTCTCCAATACCTTGACGTCTTTGTCTCCGTTCCGTCCCCACTCAGCAAAACAAGGGGCCTCATTCACCAACCATTCTTATGAACAAATTTATTCTTATACCCCACATACGCATTTCACAAAAATTCTGAAATTCACCAATGATTTCTTATTAGTTCTTAGCTAAGAACAGAATCTACGCACACTCAAGACCATTCATATGCACATTTGAGTAATGATATTTTGTTCAAAATAATCGGTTATAGCAGTTTTGTTCATTCTACAGTTCATAAAATGATAGTATTTGAATAATTTGTAAAAGTAAAATAGAAAAAAAAATTTAAGTGTAAAATAATTTTCATGGTAGTAACGGCAATCATGCGGATTATAAATAGGTTTCTGCGCATTGGCCTTGCTATCAAAATGGCATTTCTGTTATTTCTTGAAGAGCTTGCCAATCGCGCTCTGAGAAGGGGACGCATGTTTAAGATCATTTAAATTTATTTGGCACACAGCGTTCACAGGGAAGGCGATATCTGTCCATGTGTCAGCTTTCTTAGGGGTTTTATATCCACTGGTTATGCTATTTCATAACATTTGTCTATTTGCCTTTACCTCTTGTACAGTAAAATACTTGTGGTATAAACTGTTATATTGTACACGTAGTAATCAAACTTTACCTGAGCAGATACGTGACTATTAATAATCCCAACTACATATCTGCGCTGGATATCACCGGCACACCACACACCTTGTAGACGGAGCCTGTATGTCTGTTATAGCCGAACAATACTACAGCTAAAAGCGGTCCTGGGGACTAAATTGTTTGTTCGTTATATGCGGAATTCCGTTATATATGTGAGTCAACTATATCTGACGCTTTTTCTGCATGTTCTTAAAGGCGCACCGCTGGGAGCAGTGGATCTCGTCCGTTATAGACGATATTCCGTGATAAGCGAGTCCACTACAACAAGATTTTACTGTATTAATACTTTTACTTCAGCATTACTTAAGAACAAAAGTTTGAACAATTATGCTACACGTCATGAATCCGACGTAGGTTGTTCTTAACAAATTTCGTAGGTACAAATTTAAGAGAATTCTTAAGAAATTATTGGTGAATGATGCCTAATATTATAATAATTAAACTTATTAATGGTTTATTTAATATTAAAATAATGAATAATAAACCATTATTCTTAAGTGTATTTTATTATATAATAATAATTACTGTTACTGTCTATCATTGTCTCAATGTATTTTTACTGTCTAAATATATGTCTTCAGTTAGTGTAAACATGCACGGTGGTATGCAAGGCTGAAACTGAAGCTTTAACCTTTGTTTCTGCTGAGAGATGTGCCTTGTGACTCATTTCCCCGCGCGTACAAGTTACCTTAGGTTGGCGTTCACAGTTTGACTTCTGAGATTCAGATCGAGTTCTAGGTAATTTTTTTTCAGAACTGGTTGGTTCGACTTTTAAGAAATTCGAGTACTAATGAGTTTGAGAACTGAGGTACCACTATATTGTGTTTTTGTTTGTAAAATGTTTCAGCGAATGCTGTGTGTCATGACTGCATGACAGACATAAAAGAGTAAAATATACACCAACTATCACATGGCTGCCCTTCTCCATTCTTTTTTAATCCATTTTGAGTAAAAGTTCTGAAGAGTATGCAGTGGCACACTAGACTGATGTTCAAGCCTCCAGTTCTATGGGAAATCAACTTCATGCACAATAATGATTATATCTGATTATTAATGTCAGGGAAGGGGGAGGAACTTATCCTGGTATTCATGAACCTACTCTTGTAGATTCCAGTTCTGAGATGCAGAGGGGGCTACAGGATCCTCTAGAGGAGTTGGGCCGTTGTGTCAGTGTTAAAGAAATGGCTTATTTAATTCCTCTTGGCAATAATTAATTAAATTGTGATTGGTCAGCATTTCTCCAGGTGGCTCTAATTAAGGTATTACCATCTTGGGAATATCCTGAGGGAACAGTGTTCACACCATAGGGTGAACCTGGTGCTATAAACATTACTTCCTATTTCTAGACCCATAGGTGACCA
>JABFEB020000039.1:14329681-14342564 GCA_019775895.2 Stomatorhinus ivindoensis
GGATGGATGGATGGACACTCCTTCAGTTCCCAAATCTTTCCTCAGGGGACCTTAGCCATCCCCGTATTTGTTAAATTTCATCACAAGCTCACTTAATTAATTACTTTAATTAATTAAATAGCTTGTTGAGGCTGCTTATCCAAACAACATGTGCATGTGGTTGGGTTAACAAATACATGGGTATATTGGCTGCTTACGGCAAATACCGCAGTGATTTTTGTAGAGGCTTAGAAATGGCTAAGCTAGCACACTGTGACAAACATCATAGTTTTACACCAACATGAAAATCATTTGAACATAATTTTGCTTGACTGCCTCTCATTATGTGTTCTGTGGTGAACTGGTATCCTGTCCAAAATATACCCTGCCCTGTGCTTTGGGACGGGCTCCTGGCTAGTTGTATTGAATAAATGGTTGTGTAATATACATCAATACCAAAATGAAATATCAAAGAACTTTTTTCCGATGAGGATAAGTGGAGATAACAATACCAACACAACATCAAAGGTCGGAAATGAAAGCAGGCTACTGTTCATAATTACTGTTCTAGACAAATGCAGATTGAAGACACTCACGTCTCTCAGCAATGAGTGTATGTTTGAAATTACTTTCATGCTCATTAATCTGTCCGCTAACCACTCGTGGCCGTCCTGGAAAAGACCACTTGCCGTCATGACAGAAAAGCTTCAGCGCAATCGCTTCGGGCGGCTTTGTCTTTGGTGGCATTCAGCTGAAGTTCCACCCTAAATCATGCCGGCAAATCAGACGCCAGCAGAACCGCTTCGACCGCAGGCCACTTTCAGCCGGTACTGCCCACAAACTCACCGCTTGCCAAGGCTGGATTTAAGGATGATTCATCTGGCCATGTCCTTTTTTAAGCACTACTTAGTAGAACATGACATCTTTCACAAAAGGTCTTTTTTAGCTGTAATAACAGATTTACGCTCTGCGAACCAAGCATAGCATCCCTGTCTGTAAAGTTTATAGCAGCTCTCTTGCCCTGGTTTGACATTTGCAGTCAATTAATTTTGCTTGCAGTTACTTGTCTGTCCTGCTCTGCATCTGAAAGCAGAGCCTGGACTTTATTGTCGAGGAATATTTGCCCAATATGAGCCCCCATGGTGTCTTTTCTCAGACTCGAATGGTGGCATTATTTTAGTCACAGCTCCTCACATAACCGGTGCAGTCCTGCTCAATAAGTCTCCCACCAAATGTTAAGTGTTTATAGACCAGGCCAGCATGGCGTGGAACAAAAGATGAATCTGCCGACTGCTTCATTCAAATCTACCTTAAATATAGGCAAATGTGCAGGCTATTTAAGAGGCTTTGCATGCCACTGACAATGCCAGTCCTTTAACCTGAATTCCTTTTGCATGATAAATAAGTATCAAACTCAAATTTGTCAAAATATACTGTGTTATATGGCAATCCTATTATTCATGGAACCTGGAACATGCAATGGATAAAAATAAAAGGATTTTGCATGCATCAAGGGTGATTTTAGGTCATTCATGCCCACCATTAAATGGCCAAGGGCAGCTTGGTGATTAAGAACATGGTGTCAGAGCCAGAATGTTGCTCTGGTCCCAGGAGATGATCTTCTCTGCTTGCCCATGAGCAAGGAACTTAACCTGAGTTACTCCGGTGAAATGTACGGGAGTGTAAATGAGTTGTATCGTCAGATTCTCTGGTGAAATGTACAATAGTATAAGAATGAGTGGTACCAAAGGGGACCCACAATGCAATAAAACACAGTTTTTACATTGTGGGGACCATTTTTCAGGGACCCACAAAGTTCTGTAAACGCAATCAAAAAAGTAAAAATGACAGATGTCTCTTATTTTATTTGGGCTGGGTAGGGGTTAAGGTCGTTATGCTGGGATGGGTTTTCCCCCATAAAAATTAATAGAATTTCCACAAAGAACCTATCCGTGTGTGTGTATGTGTGTGTGTGTGTGCGTGTGTTTGTATGTGTGTATATATATGGTTTGTTAAAAAATGGGTTGGGGCTTATTAGGCTACCCTGCTTGGTGACTCCCAAGGACGTGATCCCCTAGCGCATGGGCCCAAATGCCCATATGCTTGATCTGGTCCAGATTGCAAGGTGCCCCGGTAATACATCCAGAAGTAAGTAGTACTGGAATGTGTCCTGTTAAAATGTCCAGGTGAGTAGCATTGTAAGTTATATTACATTAAAAGGCCATCCAGGCATTTAGATGTTACATGAATGTGAGCCTTGAATAGATCTCAGTTGGGCAACTGAAATTATGACATTTTTGACACAATAGCAGGATAAATCTAGGGTCATTTTCTGCCACTGCAACAGCTTTGGAGATGGTGTGGAATGAATACAGGATTTAGGGGTCAGAAGTCCACTCTGTTGGCTGTAAATTTGACTGGATATCTGAATCGTGGTAAAAATTGGATTCCTTTCTTCAATATTGACAATATTTGAGCTTTAATGACTTATAAGGTACAAGGCATGCAACAACAAGCAAAACAGCATCAAGTACAAACAATGCATTAGCTGAGTGACTAGTGTATGTTATTGCCTTATTGTGTTGTTTATTGCTCATTCCTACTCATACAACTTTTTCCCCATTTTCATAACTATAAATATTCTAACTCTTTTTCAATTGTATTTTTGATTATATTTTTTGATGTCTAATGTCCATCTCAACATGTTGTGTTTAGATGGTCAGATTCTAAATTTTAAATATTTTTCATATTCATAATTATATTTCTCACTGTATCTTGAATTTGACCAAAGAGATTGTAATTTCATCTCAACATATGACGCATGGATAATATTGATGAAGATGACAATAAAAATACTTTGACTTGACTCAACCGTGACTTACTTTGACTCAATTTCTCATTCTGTTATCACCAGGAAACTTTTGTATATCAGTCAGTGGGTTGCACTAGTTTTTTTTATAGTTTTGAGGTTGTTCAAAAATATATTACCTTAGTTTTGAGCCACCACAAAGTGTTTGATATCTAATACTACTAATGCAGTATAGCGCATGTTGAACTGAACCAGTTTCTCTGTAGAAGGAACGAATACACTGAAAATATCTCTTCCTTCAGTCAAATTTGATTTATGGTTTGGTTTTCTTACCTTTGAGTTATTCTCAATGAGGTGTCACCATTAACTTAGGGGAGTGTAAACTGTAAACGAGCAAAACAGGAAAGGTCTGGTTGTGTAACTATTTCAGTATATAGAAGTTTTAAACTTTATTTCTTAGCATATAAATTCCTGTGAATATTTGAAACTTTTTTTTAGCTTAAGGCAGGGGTGGCCAATCTTATCCGCACAGGGCCGGTGTGTGTGCGGGTATTCACTGCACCTTTCTAATTAGATTACTAATTAAAGGACTGATTGGCTGAAGAGTCCTCACATCTGGGTTTGAACAGCTGACCTACAGGTTATCCCAAAAACCTGCACACACACCAGCCCTTTGCGGATAAGATTGGCCACCCCTGGCTTAAGGTCATGCTGGGACCTTCCTGGAAGGATCGTACCTACTGCCATTAGGCTGATGTAGTTCCCCTCACAAGGAGCCACTAGGGATAGCTGTAATCACAACTGCAACCTACTGAGTCATAGTATTTTGGGAATGTGTGGTAAGCATTAGAATATCGTCTGCTGACCGTCTCTGGAAATAATTTGTCCATATTCTGCGTTAAAAGGGATTCTGGTGGAAAACACGCCTAGATTATTTGATATTTTAAGAATAATCGGAATGTTACGTACAAGGATTAAGGAGGGAAGTAAATTTGAAAATGAAGACATACTTGCAGTTACTGTATTCAGTTAAACACATGATAGTGTTCTAACTAAGAAGGCTGTGGATTAGAGGTACATGTATGTATGAGTGGGTAGAACAAACTGGTGGGTATAGTGAATTCGGGGGTCATTAACAATCAGTGGACATTATTCCTAATGTGTGATTAATGTAGGAATAAAAACATCCAGTGTAAAGAACGCACAATGTCGGCAAGTCTGAGATAATTGGTAATTTGGTTGGTTAGTTATAATTAGTGGTGACTTATGTTAACAATGCGGGAGCAGTATTATGGGTGTATATTGTGTAATACTGAGGTATGCAGGCACAGCACTGACCCGAATATGCAGATGTGTGTGGGAGTAGTGACTGGGAAGACCGTGGAACAGAGCTTTGGGGTGAGAGTGGTATGTGGGATTGTGCTGTTCAGGAAGGAGAGATGGCTATCAACTAGAGAAGTAAAGATGCTGGGATATGATTTAAGGGGCGTGAGCTATCAGTCCAGAGAAACAGGAAGAATCCAGCTATCTGTTCATGGGCAGAGACTTAAATCTCTAAAACCAAAAGCTGAAAAAAATCCTGCTATTGTTCTATTGTGCTAATAGTTCTTATACAGCATTTGTACTTTTTTTAGTAAACTGATAGATGGTTGAAGTGTTAATGCATAAAGAAGTTTCTTGATGCACTGATAGCCAGGCCTGCTTTCTCTGATGGCTACTAAGCTCCATGTGTGTGGGGATGGGGATGGGGGGGGGGGGGTTCCTTTCACGAGCTGAATTGTAACTGTACAACATAATTCATCTATGTCTGGACCAGGTTATGAAAGGGGAAGTGGGCTCAAAGGGCCAGCAGTCAGAAATGAACGGCCTTGATAATGACCTCCAGGACACAAGTGAGAAGGGCACATCCTCGAATACAGTCATCGCGAAAGAAGCGGAGGCCATTGCAGCTTCTGTTGGAAGAGCCTCCAGGGATGCAATCCTTCCATGTGTGGCAGGTCGAAGGTGCTGGGTATTGCTTTCTCTATGAACGTGTGTACCTGATGTTACTTTAATTAGGATTTATTGGCCTGAGGGCTGTTAGATTGGTGGGCGGGGCTAGGTGATGCTATATAACAGCGAGGAAGAATTCGTTCAGAAGGTATGTTTTGCTGATGTTAACATGGTACCATTCAGTGGACGTTCAGTGTCCACACCAGTGGCGTGGTTGTGCGGCTGTTTAAGGCAGCGTGGGCAAAGACAGTTTTGTCCGTCATGAAGCACACCCGGCTTGTGCCACATTGGGGGGGTATACTAGTCGCGGTGTGCCTCCCATTTTGCGGTGTCGGTGTTTGCTGAGGAAGGTCGCTTATCGCATCTCGCGAGCCCTGACTGGATTGCGGTTCCTTAACCTAATTCTGGTCTCTGGCCCGCTGTTCTCCTAGCGGAGCGTGCCGCATTACCGTCCCTCTGCTTTCAGGGCTGTGGTCTCAGCGTATTGGTTTGGGTGTGTGAGCGTATACTGCCATGTATTGCATACTTTGGTGTCTGGTGTTTTTTTTTTTCATTTTATGTTTTCGTAGTTTTGGCTGCATATGACAGCAGGAGTGATTGTGACCATTCAGTTGGGAGGACCGCAATCACGTTTATACTTCTGTCGTGTGTCGGCGGTGGGGCAGATTCTTTTTCTTTTGTTTAATTAATGTTGTGTCATTTTGTTTATTGAACTGGAGCAGCGGGGTTGAAGTGGGCAGCAGGCTGAGTTAGTAGTGCTGGAGGGTTTCTTTGTTTTGCACTGGTTTCCGCTGGAGAGGTGCGTTCACAAGAGGCGTGTAGCGTCTAGAAGGTACCCTCTTTCCAGCCAGCCGTGGTGAGGCCCAGTGCTGCTCCTCAGTATTCATTTTTATTTTAATGTCCTAACTGGCTTTTAATGAGTTAAGTGTGGCAATTATTTTATTTTCTCTGTGCAAGTGTGTGTGTGAGGGGCGGATGTTAGCATTGTCGGTCAGTATGGTCACGTAATTGCTTTAACTACCTACCCTGTTCTATTGTTAAATAAATGTCTGTATTTTTATGTGGGGAAATCACATCTCTGGTGTAGCTACTTTGTGTGGTCTTCCTAAATTGCCTGGTAAATTCTATCTGGTTGTGCGGTCACACATGGAAAAGAAATTTAGACAGACAGGGCAGAATAAAGAGTCAACAATTAACTGGAGGTAAAACAACAGAGTAGTACGAATGTGGTCTAGATTTTATTTCATCAGAGAAACTGTGAAGATTTTTAATCTGGAAGTTTTTTTTTTCCTTATGCAAAAGGTAGTTCTGAGAGGTGAATAGGTTTCTATAGAGGAGAATGAAGAGCCCTTCGACATGGAGCAGACGGTCAGGCAAGCTGGGCAATGACGCTGCTTAAGGTATATTAGGATGGTGATGTGCATCCTTAGGGATCTTCCACAGAGCTTCGGACTTGGTTGCGAAACATCTCTGGTCTGCTTTCAACTCCCAACATCAGTCACAAGGAAATTCCCGCCAACAGGTTCTGAATAAATGGTTTTAGTCAGGGTCTAATGAAATGACTTTGAAGGTGCTGCTTATATGAGCTTGGGAGTCACACGCCACGTTCTGCAAGTTTAATTAATGCTGTGGTGTGGTCTACAGCCAAGTGATTAAGGGACCAATCTTCTATAGATATTAGGCTTTTAATACTTGGAACGGAGCAGTTATGAAAGACTGATAAATCAATTATAGGGTGATTCTTTCTGGAATATTTGCACAAATCTATTCACAGCGAGATGATGAGGAAATTTTAGAGCAGAGGGAATGTGAATAGAAAAATCATGAAGCCAAAGTCCCTTCTTGATGAGCTTTTTGACCATGTCATGTTCAGGAAATGCACATGAAGTCATGGCAAAAATATGGTGTCCTGGGACACTGGACGCCTGTTGTTTAAACCAGTGATAAATAAAGTGGGAAATGCGAGAAATGATAAAGGCACACCACTGCCAGTGGATAATAGGTGTTGGTCCTGTTACACTGTATTCTGAGATGGGCAGTACCATGGGCGTTGTTAGGTTCGATCAATCTGAGTATTTTAAGCATAGTCCCGAGTATTTTAAGCATAGCCCTGAGTATTTTAAGCATAGCCCCGAGTATTTTAAGCATAGCCCCGAGTATTTTAGCCCTGCTGCCAATCTTCCTTCAATCAAACAATTCAATCAATTCAAACAAATCAAGCCTCAGGTAAACTTGACTGCCTCAGATCTTTTCAATGGCTAGATACTGCCCTGTACAGTACTGCACTATGGAGTTAGACAGTCAAAGCAGATTACATCTAAATGATCTTCATGTTGGTGCAAAACTATGATATTATGTCTGTGAAAGCATGTCAGCTTAGCCACTTCATAACCTCTCCTATCATTTACCCCAGTAATTGTAGCGACCGTCCAATATGCCCATGTAATTTTTGAGCCAACCACCGGCACACCTCTTATGGTGAATTAATACCTCATTGACTTTAAAACTAATTTATTTAATTAATTAAGAGAGCTAGTGGTGAAATTTAGCAAATACATGGAATAGCTGGGGTGCTCACGAGGAGAGGTTTAGAAAGTGTAGTGGTCTTCATCTAGCCATCCAAAAAGATATCAGTACCTTTTTGGAGAACATGAGAAATTCTTGCTAGTTTTTAGTGTTACTCTTAATTTGCATCTGTATACCCAAAAAAACAGCCTTAAACATTTCCTTTGACTGCCTAAGACTTCTGCACAGGACTGTATGTTTACTAGCAGTCTGCTGTGGGCTCCTACCGCAATCATCATACATGTCAAACATAACAACAAGAGAGGAGGGAGTGCAGTGTTATCAGAATGCAAGACAAATACCTCCCACCACTGTATGAAAGGCGATGGCCTTGTTGATTGAACAAATGGACTAGATCTGACATTCACATGAGATGGATGAGGTGGACTAAAGTCGGGAAGGTGATTATATTCTGCTTAGCTGTAGCATGAGATGGGGAATAGAATTGTCAAAGAAGTCACGACGCTAACAGAAATTGGCTGTGAAATAGCTGGAAAGTGTCTATGGTAGCTGTCAAAGTGAGGCCTCCCAAAACAAGTCGAAACATCAACATTCCAGGCGGGTCTCTCATTATTGTGAGAAAAACAGGCAAACTAACATCAATGAAATAGCCAGAGGAGGACTTTAGGGCCAGAGTAAAGCTGGAAAGCTGCAAAAAGTCAACGATAAATGTGCAGGTTGGCACCAGGACTGTCAGCAGAGAAGCCTGCACTAATGTTGACATTACTACCGAGAATACTTTGCCAATGAAATGAGGCCGGAAAAGAGGTGAAGAAGGTAAGGACACATAGTAGATGGCAAGGATTAGGCCGGCGGGTGATCGAGGGAGGTGCGAACAAGACAGGAGCCCAAAATACAGAGCATTAACCGTGCCAGCCAGTACGACGGTTAGAGCGAACCGAGGGAGCGGCTGCGCATTGGAATTCGGCAAAATCGGAAGGCATGTTTAAGAGCGCCGGGAATAATGAAGGGGGAAGGAAAAGGAAACCAGGGAGAGGCAGAGTGAGAAGCAGTATTAAAGTGGCATGGGGTATGCCAACCATGATAGCAACAGAGAAGGCAGGGAAGGAGGAGGGCAGGGATCCAGGGCTTGGAGAGGTAAGATGGCAGGAAGAGTGAGTAGTGTCACACACCTGGACCGAGGAGCCCTGAAGCCACATGGAGGGCACCGCTGATGGAGCAGCTAGCCCACCAGGATGTAACAGGAAGTGGCAGGACTGTGGAAGCGGGCACAGGCTGCGAGGCAGGAGCAGCAGGCATGATGCCAAGGGTAGCAATGAGATGGAGGCACAACAAAGCAGCGTGCCGAGGGATCTGGGAAAGGGGGACACCGTGACGGGGGCATCAGGCAGCCAGAGAAGCCCACGCTAAGTCGCTATGTCGAGCTGGGAGGATGCGCGTCCATACGGATGAGTGTTGAGAATGGAGACTGGAGGCAGTGGTGATGTGTGGAGCGGGACTGAGAGACCAGGGGGCCCGAGGTGGGGGGGGCAAAAAGGAGGCAGAATCAAAGTCAGCAGGAAGACAGATTGCTGAATGGGCAGACGCAAGAAGAGGCAGCCTGGAGGAGCAACGATCAGGGCTACAGCTGGAGGGAAGAAGGACCCAAGGGCAGCTATTGGGCACAGAGAAGCTTCCCCAGCCTGGAACACATCAAATTCATTGTCAAAGGTGTGTTAAAGATGAATCAGAAGCAAGGGAGAAATGAGCATAAAGAGTAACATGAATGAGTGTTCCGTACAGCTAAGCGGGATCTGTGGGGTACAAATGATATTTATAGATTTTGACTGTGGGGGTTGGAGTCCTGATTGTGAACATTTTTACTGCTGTTATTATGTTTTGCTTTTCCTGGAGACAGTCCATCCATTTTACATGCAATCTGCAGTCTGACTTTTCTTACGTGCACGGGATTTATACTTCTATCATCGTGTTTTTATGATTGTTTTATTATTGTGCTGCGGAGAAAATATTGGTAGGACAGAGGCTGATACAGTAAAGATTAGTATTGACTGTTTTGGTCATTTCAGAGACAGCATTGGCTGTTATCACCAAAAATCCTTTAAGATATGTCTTTCCTGTCCAAAATTACAGATGATGCAGTATTTATGCAAAACAGGCCATTGAAAGGCACAGACAGTGATATAGCGTGGAGAGATATTTTAGATGACAGAGAAGGCGGAGATGCTGCTTCAAACAGTATCTCTTTAGGGGGAAATAGAGGGTATCGGTTAGATCTGTGGTTTGTTCCACTGCTGAGAAGCTCAGGGGAGAAGAAAGCAGTAGAATTAGATATCTGAGCATAAACAGATGGGAGATTCTCCTAGTGGATGATCTCAGGGGAGAGAGTTGCGGTGAGAAAATATCATAGCTGAGAAACATCGGAGTAAAGGACGGAAAGAAATGAACAACTGAATAGCATATGAGGAGGCAAGAACTATTATTTTACCAGATAGGGACGTAAGTCTCACTGGGTCACAGTATAGATCACGCACAGTGGAGGGTCACTAACCCTACACATATGGGACAAATGTAAGATAATGGCTTCTGGTCAAAATATGACAGCACACTTTATTTCTTTTATTGTAATATGGACCTTTATTCCTCTATCATAAAAAAGGCTTCTTCTACCTGATCTTTCCTACCGTAAGTCCAGGCATTTTCATTTGGCAACACAATTGATTCCAGCAGCTGACGTTCAATAGCTTCTGGGATAATCACTCATTATTTGTGATTAATTACACTTACAATTCCTCTGATTATGGTGTTTTTGATTAGATGTCTTGGGGTCCCTGTTAATATATGAATCCTGAAACAAAAAACACGGAACAAATTTGATTTTTACTTTTCATCTTTTATTTTGATAGTTAGGGGTATGTCTTAATATTATTTTATTTAATTAATAAAAGTTAATCTGAACAATAAGCAAATTGACAAATATCTTTGTAAATATAGTTTTTTTTAAACTTATATTCTGTATATATACAATGGAATCCTTGTACTGTATACCCTCGTTTAAGCCCATAGTGAGTAGATGACATGAAGGCGTCCATATTTAAGGTCCCACAGTACTCTCCTCCGCTCTGCCAGCTGAGAGATCGAAGGGGTGAACCTTCATGTCTTCGCAAATCCCTTTGCTGCTTAAGTCCTCACATCGTTTGTGAAACTCTCCACCTCCGCTACCCCGCAGCCACGTTCAAGGGCCGGTCTTCATCACCCTCGCTCCACTCCGACAGGCAGTCCCACCGACCCTCTGTCCAATCCGATCGACACTTCGGGGATTCCTCTGTTTACTTGTCAAAAAGCATTAGTGTTAATTCACTGAAAATAAAGCTGTGGATCTCAATGGATAGTCGTTGTTCCCATATGCTGCTTTACACACACGCACACACACGCACACACACACCACTGTATATATATAGTTTTATTGTGTGTGTGCTACCAAAAGTAAATTATATTTCAATTCATTCAATTCAAATAATTCATTTTGTTGGATGCTAGCCTGCAACATAGTATGCTTATCACCTGCTTTATCACTAAATCTTAATACACAGACAGATCAGATTACATCCTTAAGAGATTAGATTACTGTCACCCTTAAGATGAGTTTAAGAGTAAGAGGAGTGCTGCTTGGCTCAATGTCCATCAAAAGCTTGATTGATAGCTGTGCCACTTACCGGACAAAGGTACGTATTTCATGTCAGCAGGAGACCTCAATTTGTGGGGGTGCCGGCCCAGCAGGGGATTGGCTCTGTCTGCACGTTCGCTTGTCTTCCCTGAATGTCGTTACCTTGCTGGTTCAGTGTTTGCAGGATGAAGTGGTAGTGTGGGCGACTTGCACTCTTGAGTTCATGACAGGTCACTCACTTGTGGGTTAATGTGAAGGCGGGAGAATTTCAGAGCCAAGAGTGAAACTCCTGACGCTCAGCAGGGGATCCATAGCGGGATCCTTCCATTGCTCCCAAGCTGCTCATAGTCACAGAATACACTCTGTGTGACCCAGCATTATGAAAGACTGCTGTACTCTTTTTTTTCATCCATCTGGAATTCGCCACAGAAGGTGTCAGATCAGTGGGCTGGGGGTTAAATTTGTTTCTTTACATCATGGATTGAGTTGTCCTTTTGCTTCTGAAATCAATAAAGAAAACATAATACACATCAAAGTTGACAGTCTCTGTGCACCAACCGGTGTTTGTCATTTCATATTTCTGCCGGTATCTCTCAAATTACATTGTGTTATGCTAATACCTAATAAAAAATTTCAGGATGTAGTACTTTGGCAATGAAAACATTTTTAATTATGCATTTCCCCATCCCTGTTTACAAATTCATTTTTGAAGATAAGTCCTTGCTACTACACATTATGTAATAATGCCAAATTATGTAATAACTTGACAAAGTGTCAATGAAGATGTCCATCTTGTTTGTTTATTACGTAAGGCACAGTACTTCATTTTTATCATTAAACCCCCTGAAATTTTGTATTCACCACAGCAATATGTAATTTATTGCAAAATGTATTACCTATTGTCTATTACAAAACATGACAGATTATTACAAAATGCAGGAGCGATTACTGTACATAATGAAGTGAAAATTTGTTACATTATGTCAATGTGCCATTATTACATAATATGTTGTAACAGTCCTGCCTCTGTATTTGTATATTTTGTCTCCTTATTGCTTTTAATTATCAAACAAGAAAAATTATATATTACAGATTAAATACAGAAGGAATCTGAAGTTATTGTTAGTATTTATTCAGTTTTGTACTTGCACTTCAGTGTATTGACTCTGCAGATTTTGCCTTTGTACATATTTTAGTTGCAACTCCAAGTGAATTTCAATGAGCTGTGAAGTCTTTGTTGCTTTTCTAATTACCCTACAATAGTAGGGGCAAAAAACAGCAGCACTAACGCTTACAGGCAGTGCTGTAAATTTCCCGACACATCCTTCTGCCTCTTGATCCCCAAACCCCAGGAGAACTCATGAGTGATAAGCCCTACTCTGATTTTCCAGACCCGCTGTTTCCTACTAATGCATCTCTCTAAGTGAAAGAAGTCAAACCCTCTACCAGTTTCATGTGATGCACATTGTATTTTCCAATCCAGTCTTAAAGCAGAAGAGCAGAGAGTTGTTAAGGGTGATGCTTAAAGAGCTGGACATGTGACCATATGGTCATAAAGTCCACTGAGTTCCAAGAGTGGTCCCTTCTGTTGGACCTTAGCATGGGTGATTTTATTTTAATAAAATATCACAATGTGCAACCCTTAATCAGTGTTATAATTACCTGTATACAATAACATATTGTACTCTATTTGTGAATATTTTTTATCTGGAGAACTCCTGATCAAGTTTAGAGTTTCTGTGATCCAGCCCAGAATAGGATGCCAGTAATTTGACAGTTTTGCTGGGAAGGTCAGTTCAGTTCAGGAACAGAAGCATGTTTGGAGAAGGAGCTCCAAATTTTATTGCGGATGTTTTCTCTGTTGAGGGTGAGCAGGAGGAGAGCTTGGGGGGGGGGGGGGTTTTCTTAACACA
>JABFEB020000039.1:14347706-14359129 GCA_019775895.2 Stomatorhinus ivindoensis
AAGAACTTCAATGAGAAATAGCAGTGATTTTGTTTGATTTGGGTCAATTGACCCAGTCAGTCTTTCTAGTGTTAAGACCAGCATGAAGGCCACCAGTGAACAGCTCCATAAATGTATTTTCATAACATTTTCAGAAATAAAACATATAATGACAGTATTCAACAGACATTCTTCCTCAATAATTTAACATTTGAAATGGTTGATCCATTGGGGGTATATTACAAGTTTACCCCATAATCCATTAGTGAGACATAAATTTAATTATTCATTTGATGCCAGTGTTTAATTCAAATTTAAATTATTGCTTATAATGTCCATTTAAGAATTATAGATTATCTCTTCTGTGCAAATTAGGATAAAAATCACTTTGGGCAATTACAGAACAAAGTACCAGTTTTCATTAGAACATCAGACATGAATTCAAAATGATCAAGCAATTAAGATCACTACCTAACTAACTGTCAAAATACTAACGTGAACAGTGTAAATATATAGAATTATGACACAGAAAATAAATACAGGACATATCTGTTAGTGAACATGTGTAAGTGCATCTGCTTGAGATCTGGTGCTTTTGAAAGATTATTGAAGGCTTTGAGTAGACATTTAGTAGCTGGCAGAGACAGCAAGACTGTCACTATAATAAATTGTGCTTTGAGGGAACTGAGCTCATTTAAACCTCAGAGAGAGAGTTAATTACCAGTTATTAAAGGGCGTCAAGGTAATTTTTCCCATCTTTTTTCCTTTCCATTTTTCTGTCTCCTTATATTTCACAAGTGCTGGAAATGCAGTCGTTTAACACAAACATCTGAATTTATGACTCAGTATTGCCATATTACAGAAGCACGCACCACTAAAAATCTCAATGTTGTTCTCATTACACTGTAGGGAAGAAAAGCATTTCCTTGGCTTCACATAACATTAAATAAGCTGTGTGTGTGTGTATGTGCGTGTGTGTGTGTGTGCAACCATAAATCTACATGCGATAAAACCAAAATCTCCAGGTGCAATGCACTTCCTCGGGGATCTCGGATGTTTCTAGCATTGTTTTTCCAAGGGTTTGCTGAACGTGAAGGTGCACTTGAGTCTAGGTGGATTCAGTCAGATGTGCAAGTTTATGCATGTCGAGGATACGCACCACTGCAAATGCTGCCACTCCTCCTCTCAAATTTGCACTGATAAGGAGATTCTATGACGCCCATTAGATCATGCACATAATGAGCAATAGCACCATGCCAATCAATATTACTACCATCTCGGTCTCAACTGATATTTCAGGGTGACTGACTAGGTAGCATCCATGCCCTGGATAATTCCCACTCTCGTCTTTCCCACACCTGCTCTCTCCCTCCTCCAACAAATTGCACGCCATAACGCTTTTACATAGCCGCTGACCTTCTGATACTCCTCGCTGATGAATTTGCTTGCGTAGCTCCCCACAGATTCCGACCGAGGTCTGACAAAAAAGGTGCTGATTGGCGGCTTTCTCATGACCGAAGTGCCATCTTACAGCAGCCCTTCCGCTTAAATAAAAAAGGCTGCGAGGCCTCGTGTGCCTCCTCTGAGTGGGCGATGGCTGGTAGGCAGAAGCTGTCAAGACAAGAAATTGATGTGCTGCACCCCGAGAGGAACATTCAGACGGTTCATGCAAGGCGCCATACATCAGTCCCAAATTGAGGATAAATATAGCACCTGAAAGCATATTTACTAAGCTAGCAAACATGCTTGTGTCTCTCCTGAGTTATGTCTTAAGGCTTTAGATCTCTGGAAAAAATGTTGTGCAATGCTGGGAACCGTGTCCTGATAGTCTAGATTGTTTTTGATCTGGAGGGCACCATTTTACTATGTGAGTCTATTGCGAAATACAGAACCCATATCGCCAGTCCCTCACGATTCCCCGTGGTTCATCAGCAGTGTTTTGCGCCCTCCATTGAAGTCGATGATTCATGGCATTTCAAAGCTACCTATTACAAATCCCGCCTCCTCCCCCCAATTCAGATCCAAGCATTAAGAAACTCCATATTATGCAAGACAAGTAAGGTGTTCCTTGAGGATTAGCCAAATCCACGCTGAGAGCAGATTCTGAACAATCACTTCTAAATGGATTTGCATCAGTGCCGGGATGTTCCACCTTACTCGGAATTATGTAACGTGGTCCTTAGGATCACGGGGACTTGAGGCAATGTGGATTATAATGACTGACTTCGTTTGGTAAACCCTTATGAATTCTGGCAAGTTCTGTCCTCGCAGTTCTTCACATATGTGCCAGAAAACCCTTGAGTACGCTTTCTGTGAAAAAGATGCGTATCCCCTCAGAAGAAGTGCTAAATAAATCCTGACACATGAACTCAATAACACTTGTGAACACGTTCCCTGGCTTACATAAACTGCCACTGAGTGTATCACTCGAACATCATTGTTTACACCAAATAGTACACCCTTTTAATTAAGATGAATCAGTCTAAGGAATTAAAGACATAGTTTAATGTGTATTGGGTGACATAATTTCCATATATTGTATTTAATTCTTCATCTATGGCCATGTCTTCATATAACACGGGGTGCTTCAGAACTTGTTCATATGTGTGACTGCACATAAAGTTTTAACTTTCCTATCTCTGACCTGACAGAAAATCATCACCTGCCTTTTACATCTGTAGGTTTCATCGTGGAGAAATAGTTGCTTTGACTTTCACCCGGCCTTACTCACCGGCACACGATCCTGCAGCCCCATCACTTTCCACATAAAAATCAATCAAGGATATATCTCTTTCATCTCTGTCAGTTGCCATGGCACCCAGAATTTAGGAACCATCCTGTTCAATATTCAACACAGCCAAAGCTCGATTTTAATCAGTGCTAGTCCCTGTGCATACCTGTGCTGTACCCACACCATGTGGCTTAATTACTGCTGCTCAGCCCCTTTGCAAATCTCTGTGTGATGTTTCTCCACAATACCACTTTGCCAGCCCAGCGTGCAACCATGGCAGTGGCAGCAGTAACCCATTTGACACCGGGTCTGGCACCTCTCTCTGCGATCTGCTCTGCCTGTCGCATGGTGTCTATCAGCCTCACCTGTGACATATAATCCTGAGTCACTCTATGGTCATATAAGCAAAGTATTTAACACGGGCTGCACTCCTGGAGAATTACTTCCCTGTAGTTCACAGTGCTATTTAATCATGTCGTGTTCGGAGCGATTTATATGTCACACTTGCAGGACATGTTCATTCGTGCTTTTGCTACGCGAGCAGTGTTTCTGCTCAACCTCATACGTGTAGTTTACTCCAATCTGGGGGATTAAAAGTTTGTTGCATCGTATCTTGATAGATATCCTGTTGTAGTCAGTATTACATACTTTGTATTACGGCTGCACAATATTAGAAAGAAAATCAAATGACAAATTTTTGCCATATATACCACAATATTTATAAAGCAAAAAAATAAACCGATTTCTAACAAATGTGTCTATGAGTGATTTAAACAGCAAGGATGAAAATGATTCTGATTGGCCTGAGGACCTAATGCAAAAGGAGTAGCGGTCAACGCTAAACCAGGGATGTCAGACTTCAGTCCTGGTCCCACCATTTATCACACCAGATTCAACTCCTTGTGCTAATTACCACACAGCACTTGAGCTGAATCATATTTGGTGGAACTGGGAAAGAACTAAGCTATTCGGGGCTCCGGCCCTCCAGGACTAGAGCTTGACAGCCCTGCGTAAAACTAATGGTAGTCATGCGCTAGATTATGCCGAAAATAAAAAATAAGTCGTTAAAATTGGGAAACGTGCTAAATTTTGTTTCCTATAGCAGAATGTAAATGTTCTAGTGCAATCTAGCATTGGCATTTTTTCATCACCAAGATTGCTAAATTCCAGAACGGTATTGAAAAACAGTGTTGTTTATGAAAATACCTCATACCGCAATATCATGTCCATATAGGTATGCAAAAGCATGATCCTAATCCAGCTGCAGTGTGAGAATTGCATGTGCATAATTTTCAGGGTCAATATTATTATCGCACATCACTCAGCACTTCTTGGTTTTTTTGTGCTGTACACAGAGGCACAGGATAGTGTTTGGAATATTCAGTTTTGAATCCTTCCAGCCACTTGTTTTAAAAAGTCAAATCAGATGCTACTTTAATACCATGTACCGTATATAACATTTTCCTGTGACAAAAGGTGACCATACTGGCCTCAAAATATTTAGGCTTACTCAATTTTGCATATGCGTAGCATTAATTCCACACATAGGTGCACAAACGGCATGTGTAATGAATGCAGAAAACATGTGGCGGCCATTACGTGCAAGCGCACGAACAGCCAAGAGTCAAGTATAAAGTGGCCCTTAGGGGAAGAGTCGCGGGACCTAGTGAGCAGGTACCAAGTCAGAGCTATTTCTGAAGAATGATTCATGTTTATGATGGTAAGAAATATGGCTGAAACTACTCAGTGGTAGTTGAAATGTGGGAAATGGCAAAAATGGCAATTTCTGTAAGTTAACTTCATAGCTTAGTGCATTTGGGTGGTCAGAAGAACCGAAAAACACGCCTAAAGTCTATAATGTAGATTTTTTTTATGTGTACAGTATATGGATTGTGGTTATCAAGCTTCCTGTACACACAACAAACTGCCAAATGACACGAGGAATGCGGGTGTGCTTTCATAGGATCTTAAGAGTCTTAAAGAAGATGATTAATGATTGCTGCTGAATGTGTAAAGGTCACACAGTAATAATCAGAAAAGCAGCCCTGCTATGCCTCTGTCTGGAGCCCCGTGTTCCCCTCCACCAGTCATGTGACAAGGGCTCAGCACCTTTCTGTTCCTACAAGCTCCATCTTTCCCAGTGTAAAAATAGCAGCCTTTCATCTAACAGGGAAATCTGCGTCCCCCTTGGCAATTACATATTTAAATCTTCACAGCAGACAAAAGTCAACTCCCGCTCAGACGCATATGTTCCCTGGCAGGAACATGAATAAAACTGAGCTCACTTCTTCACAATTATATTTTTGAACTTTGGAAGTTGGCGTATGTTTACATTTGATTTCATCGTTGAACTTCTGTTGCTCTGAAATAATTATCTCCTTTTTACACACTGTTGCTGTGTAGGTCCTACGTGATTTGAGATCCATCTCTTTTCAACAAGCTCTCATCCATTGCAGGGTCACAGTCAGCCTGGAGCTTATCCAAATTAGCAGAGGGCATGAGGGAGGGGACACCCTGGACAGAAAGGCTGCCAGAACAGGCGCGACAGCTACATGTGTGCAGGGCCGGGGGCGGGAATCACACTTGCAGCTCTGGAGGTGTGAGACCATAGTGCTACCCCGGTGAGCTACTATACCGCCCACTTTGTTAAGCTCTGCAATTGAAATGTGCTTTTGCTTAAATCTAGGCATAACCGACAAGCGAAAACAGAGCAACCCCAGCACAATGGCTCTGTGGCAAGGCAAATCACAGAGCTTTGTGTAAGCTACTAAAACCCGGTGACCTTCCACATACTTTGAGTTGTACGCTGAAGACGACTACTGGTAGTATATATTGAAACCATCGTTTGTTGCATGTTTCCATTGTTCTGTTTCTCCTCCTTAAAATGGTCTTTATTTAGCACCGTGGCCCTGACCATGGAGATGGTCGGGTGTAGGGACGGACTGGCGTAAAGAACAGCCCGGAGATTTGGGGTACCCCTTGGTGTACTTTGCCAATAACCAGCTGACCATCAATGAAATAAAATTCCCCTGAGACTGACCTGGAAACATGCCATGACCTACCGATGAGTTCGAAAGATCAACCCTTACAAAACCAGCCCATTGGGAAAATGTATGAACCTCCCCATGGACAGTCAGGTGCTTATTTTATCAGTGGTGGTAAACTGATCATTGTAATTATTCTGATTACCAAACAACTAGCAAAGCATTGGCAAACCATATTTCCAGAACCCCCCCCCCGAATCAGTAAAGTTTCAATCAATCAATCAATCAATCAAGCAATCAAGCAATCAATCAATAACATATATCCATCTGCCTGTCTGTCTGTGGTGCCACAATCTTCCTTCAGGGCAACGCATCATTGGCATTCATCCAAATTCATCCGCCCCCAAGACCTTTTCTTATGGTTGCTGCTTTGCTTTCCCATGCATTATCTCCCAAATAAAACACCCCGCACCCGCCCTCCCCAGGAAGGGAAGCAGCACTCTGGCCACATCATGTGTTCTGGCTACACGGTTATCAAGCTGAAGTGAGATCCTGCCCTCACCAGCTGAATGTTTTTTTTTTTTAATTAGACCTTCAACATTGTGCTTCAACTAAGAAACAAAACAAGAACAGGGAACAGAAGAAGGATTTGTGCCCAACATGACCCAGACGCTGGTACAGGCAATCTTAACAAATACCCTGACACACCCAGCATCGTAAATCCAAGAGCAGATCCAATATGGTTATTGATGGGTGTGACCAAGTAGAGTCTACAGAGCAGTCCTGTGGAGAACAGAGAATGTTCACCAACCAAAAACTTGTCTCTTTAATGAATTAAAATTCCTTTAAAACTGTATCTGTTTTTGTCCCTCGTGTACAGTCCAAGTTTTCCCATTGATATGAAAAAAACGGATTGCAGTTTGGCAGTTCAGACCGTTTTTACTAAATACGAGACGCTAAATTCCGAAATTAGGCAGAATTTGCTCACTCGGGGCGTACATTCAAAGCAGCTGGCTTGTAGTGCTGTCACATTTTGCACAATGACTGTCTCATGTGGGTGTCCACTGTCTTTGCAAATGTGTCTGGAGTTTTATTTCTACGTGCAAAACAAGCTGTTATTAACAACATAAGTGGCTAAAGATGGTGAGGCCAAGACTGAATCACTTGCAACAATCTGTCATCATTTTTGAACGAACAGTGCACATAACCATAGTATATTACTGTAATGTACAGGCATTTACATACAAATTTCATGAAAAATAACAAAATACATTAAAATATGACTACTACTATACTTTTTCATTTTCATTTGTAATTTGCTGTTATGAAGAACCACAGTTTTAATTTTATAAATGCACAAAAAATAAAAGAAAATTGAAGAAAATTAAAATTTAAGAAAATCATTTGATACTCTTTCTATAATGTATGTAATTTGTTAATATGAGAATTATTTCTTCATTAGACAATGAGTAATTGTGAATTCTTGTAAAATAAGCAGGTAATTAAAAAATGCAGACTCGAGACTTCTAATGAGCAAGGAATCAGCCAGAAACATTCTGAACATTTTCTTTTTTTTTTCCACTGATGAGGGTAACAATCACTGTTTACATTTATGAAGCTCTGGGCTCAGAACTAAATGCACCCAATGAAAAAAACTGAGGCATCAATAACAGAATAATCAAAAAATATGGTCTTTCGTGAAAACGTGTATCTGGCAGCGGTGGGAATGGAGTAGAGACTTCCTCTGTCTTACAGCTTTAGGAATGAAGGCCCCCTTAGCTACCAGGTTACTGTCTGCTGTTTTAAGATTACAGTCAGGCAAACGAGGGACAATCGGATGAATGAAGAAAAGGCCAGTGGCTCACGGTGTCTACGGTAGCAGCTGTGTTAACCAGGGGTCTTAAAGCGCTCTGCTCTCCAGGAAGTGACTTAAAAGCAGCCCTCACCTGCAAGCTCCTGCTCTTGTCTCACACCACACTCAGCATATAAATACACACAGACACACACACACACACACACACACAAACTTCCAGAATGATGAAGTCATTTGACTTTGGTTCTGGTTGTTCCTTTCGATTTTTCTATTTTTCTTCCCTCGGGAACATTTCAAATGAGGCATTTACCATACTGCTGTCATGAAATTGTCATAAACAATTAAACCATGTCACAACAGGTATTATAGTTTATGGTAACTGTTTTAACACATAAAATGTTACAATTTAGGCCATTTAAATATTTTTTTTTCCAAAGCCTTTTTAGGGACTAACGAAAAATAATTGACTGCCCCGCAGTTTGAATAGACATCCAGCTTATCTGTGCCCTCAGTGCAAGAATAAACCTGCCTTCACGGATTGGGTTTGGTCAAATACTCTCTCCTCTGTCTGCTGGGCAAAAGACAAATGAACAAAATGTATCAGTGTAATCATGCAAAACTTCATAAATATGTGTGTGTATTTTTAAGTGTATATTCTGCATTTGGATAAATATGAAAGTTCCAGGGTCTCTTCCATATGATTCCTACATTTGCAACGCCACTTCCTAATAGTTTTTCACCCACTATAGTCAAGAAAATAAGACAGCTTTGCTATAAAGTGTTGACTTTTCTGTGTTTTTAACGAATTGCAGTAATAAGAAAAAAAACAATCTAGTGAAAAATGCATTTAAATTTGATTCTGAAGTAAGAACAAAGCCATGAATAATGCTACAATTTTACACTGTGTCCATCTAGGCCATGGGAATTTTTTTTCGGTTAAAAATGGATGGCACTATTTATTTCAGTCAGCATAATTGGGTCACCAAGTGCTTATTTATTTATTTTTTAAGTTGAAGAATCCTCTCCTTCTGTGGCAACTGAATTGTTATTGCTATATTCCTTACTCATTATAATTTTGATTGGGTCTTTCATACGTCACCCATTTCTTTGCCGATGCTAAATGCTGGAGAAGCACACACAAATGAGGGAGAGAGGGGGGAAAGAGAGGAAGCCGGGAGCAAGCATTTATGGAGGCAAAATGAGGTTAAACTTGCAGCAGATAGCAGGAAGAGTTAACTGTTCAGCTGAAAATTCAGGTTCGCTGCAATATACTGAAGTCTCCAGAGGCAAAGGGTACAATATGGCAGCATGCAGAAGGAAGAAGGAGAAATGACAGGAGCCAGGTCTTTGAAGGTGACTGTATAGTAGGACCAAACTGAAGCAAAGGCTTCACCGGAACCACTCTGCCAGGTCATTCTTAATCCCAGCCCCCGGGGTGACTGTCTGTCCGGATAAATAAGGCCGTTTTTCCATCAGCTGCCTTTTGAGCTCGATATACTTTGTATCGGTGGCCAAGCAGAGCTCACTGAGACCTCGTCCTTTCCATGTGGTGACCATCCCACATGTTCACACTACCCAAAGGCTACCATTACCCTGAAGATACTTCAGCCACTTTACAGTGCTATCTAAAACTTTGGACATGATAATTTGCTTATTTATAAGAGATCACAGCAATATGCCGTGTTTGTGCTAGGGAAATGTAGACAAGGGCATGTTTATCAGACCACAATTCACAGTGTAGCATTATTGGGTTGTATGAAATAAAATCAAATGTAATAAATGGGATGTGCAAAAGTTTGGGCATAATAGCCAACAAAAGTTCAAATAAAGAATGTCATACTGTAGCAAATAATGAATAAGTTGGATCACTTGTTAATTTATAAATGAGGTTACAAACTACTTTAGTTACGAAGGATTTTGAGAAACGCTCATTAATCAGTTAATGATCCTAAGGATGAGATAACAAACTACTTAGCGCCACGAAGTTTTCGGGAAACACAACCTTGAAAATTCACCTAAATGTATCTAATGGAAATTTGTCACATTTTGTTGACTTATTACATAACTTATTACGTAATTGTTACAGGGAATGTAACAACACTTTATGTAATAACGCTGCATTATGTGATGAGAATTTGTTTGATTTTGTTGAGTTATGACAGTGTTATTGCAGAACACGTTGTTACACACATCAAATCACTCAATTAAGTGAGAACATTTGCAGGTTTCTCCAGTCATATAGCATGATATTGTTAGAAGTGTAATTACAGTCTAGAATTTTTCCTAATGGAAAAACAGCAGGCCCTCTCACGCCATTTGACGTACCGCTCCTTCACTTCACTCTAGTTTCTACCAGTGCTAACCCCTGCAATCTTCTACTTTTTTCTGTGAGTAAGAGCTAATCCATTTCTATGTCATTTACCTTAACATACATGCCAAGAGGCCTACTGGCCTGATACATGGAAGTTCATGGCTTGCTTTTTGACATATCATTGGTTATTGTATCTGAATATTATCCAGTAGGAAGTCCGATAAACCTTGGTAAGCATAGGGAAGAATATATACTGATTGGGAAGCCAACGAAGTACAAAGCGTCTGCACACAGGCCAACTCTAATCCACCTAAAGCACACCTCCTTGGACTGTGGGGGAAAACACTAACCCACAGAGTCAATGTGCTGAAGGGCTGGTGGTTTATCCTGTTCAGCCAGTGTCCTGCAGGTTCCCGTTGTTATTGGACCACTTCCCCAGAGATATGCAGCCAATGGGAAACCTCAAGCCATCCATCCATTTCCTGTAACCGCTTATCCTATTCGGGGACACGGGGGATCCGGAGCCTATCCTGGAGGCTACAGGTGCAAGACAGGGAACAACCCAGGACGGGAAGCCAATCCATTGCAGGGCACGCTCACACACCATTCACTCACCCAGTGACAAGCTGGACTATGGCAAATCAACCACACAAACACAGAGCTTTGTATAAAACTTTCTCAATTCTCCATTAAAGTTAAAGAGAATATCTTCTATGCAGTCCAACTGGATGCACCGCAGCTGCCAGATATCTCTAACCAGCCAGTATTTTTAGTTCCAGATACCTTAATAAGAGTCAAAATCATACCCAGAAGCCAGGGGGATAAGGGCACCATACTGCCCTCGCTTCCACACCCAGTGTCTTCATTTTGTCGAAGATTTATTTGATAGCTATAAAAGATTAAACCGGATTATTAAAATTTAGTGAATTGCTTTGAGTAAACAGCCTTTGTTTTTTTTTCATTATGAAGCTGCCCTGTCAGTAGACTAGTATTTCTCATCTATAACACATTATAAAATATTTGTGTTGGCTGCTCTTCATTGTAATTGTCTTTGCTTACTGAAATCCAGTAAATGTTGAAATGTTTAAGTAACTGGGATGCATAAAGTGAAGATGCATTCGTTGGCTCCCGCACTTTTATTGTCCCACATCTGGATGACTCGACTGCACTAAATCTGTTGTTTGTTTTTGTTTTCTGCAGGATGATTAAACAATTAGTCTTCTCTTCCACCAAGCCCCATGTCTGTGACAGTTTCAATGAAGACGGATTTCTTTTTACAGAAACGAATCTAGCCAGCAATGCAAGGCGCATACAAACAGTATATTCAGTGACCTCCAGATATCTTCTCCTAGCAGTTAATCTACATCATCTTCCCTCCAGGACTGGATACTGCATAATGTCAGGGTAATTCATTTTACAGGGCTCAACTCCTTGCCAGTGATCCACACCACACTGATCTCAGATTTAGGTCAAGGATTTTGGTACACCATAGAAGGCAACTACTATGTAAATGTAAATTATGTATATTTACATAATTCTTTAATTTAATCATATCTGTGTGTGTGTGTGTGTGTGTGCGTGTGTGTGTGTGTGTGTGTGTGTGTG
>JABFEB020000039.1:14371818-14386986 GCA_019775895.2 Stomatorhinus ivindoensis
CCAACTAGATATCAGTAACTTTTTAGAAAACAGAAGAAATTATTACTAGTTTTTATTGTGTTACTCTTAATTTGCACGTGTTCTAATGTTAAATTGTGTATTTTGTTCTAAGCCAAAGTACACTTGCTACCCAGATAAACAGCTTTAAACATTTCTTTGGACTGCCTAAGACTTTTACACAGTACTGTAGTTTGTAACCGCGCATGTCTGACATCTTATTAACTGTTTATTCAGTGATAGCACAGTCACATTCTAGATGAGGTTATTTTATATCAAAGATATGACACTTTCTTGCTAATAAAGGTACTGAAATTGTGAACATACTATACATTTCTCTGTTAGCATAGAATACTGAGCATATTTTCTGTGAATGTTAAGAGATATGCAAATGTAGGAAGTCATCGTGTGCAGAAACATTTGGTTGGTAGCGTAGATGATTTTGTTGAGTAGACAGATACAGGTAGAGATGACGCCACTCTAATTTGTGCTTTTATGCCAAGAATGGTGTGTGATTATGAGATGAATGTAATAGGCTGGTTGTTTCAAAGGCAGTGGAGTCGTATGCCTAAAGTGCACTGTGCTGATTGATTGCTAAATACTCCGCTTGGATGTTTTCCCGTTTCCCCAAGTAAACTTGCCCAGGTCCTGCTGCCAGGCCGCGTTCCCCATGTTTGTTCTGCCTGGCGCCAACAACATTTCCTTCTCTCATTATAACATTCATTTCTTTGTGATTCCCCGCTGCTTTTCGGGATAACGCAGCCCTTGGCCCATCCCTGGGGCCCAGAAATCCCAGCTCCCAAATTCTTCCTATCCCATCATGCACGGCTGCTTCTGACTAGACTAGAGAAATTGTCAAAGCAGTAGAAAAAGCTGGAGCAATGAACATTGTTAAAGAACGGCTACTGAAATTATTAGTTAAAAATGATGCTTTGAGAGAAAATCCATGGCATCCTATATATTATACACACCAAGTATTGATTTAGAAATACACATGACATGGCTGGTCCTTATATTTACCTTTCTATATAATGTTCTACATTCCATTCCAGTAGAAGGAGATGCTAAAACTAGATTTAACAGTAAAGTCAAGTAGGAAACAACCATTTCTCTCAATGATCTTGTCTTTAATAATTTCTGTTACAGAGTTTCAACATTAAATAGCATGAGAATTATACTCTGAGGCTTCATAGCATCTTCTGTGCTGGGTAGCTGGGTAAAGTCTGAAAGAGTGTGACAGAAAAATGGTGTTGGTCTACAGGAAAAATAAAAAGAAAAACTACCAAAAAAAAGTTTTCAGTTCCCTGGTCATATGTACATCCTCATAGAGTATATTTTGATACATGCAATGTGTTGAAGGACAAAAGTATTCTTTACTGTAAAGTTGATGTTTCAGTCCTGTGTGGTTGAAATGTCACCCAGTAAGCATTTGGTCATTAGAGAGACGATCAATTGTTTGATAACTAACTGAAGTCTATGAAAAATGGTCTTCATCTATAGTCTGGTGCTATAAAATTGCCTCAATTTAGCTTTCAGAGCTTTTCCCAACGATTTGTCTTACTTTTCACTCGTTTGTGTGCAGTGTCTTGTTTCACAGGAGAAATTTACGGGTAATGAAAGGAGGAATTCATTGGATTTCTGCCCTAACCAATTCGTGGTAAGTAAGAAAAAGTGACCACCTGCCTGGTAACAGGGTGCACAGGTGTTCCCAAATAAGACCAGGCTCCATCCAAGACTATTCCCCTCGCCGCTCATCATCCAGCCTCCCGCTTTGTCCAGGGGTTAGCTATATGGTGAGCGCTCATAGCCTGTCATTTTCGTAGTGGTGTGATGCATGTCTCTCTGTCTGTTAAAAGTGTTTGCTGCGGGCAGGACAGCGAACAGAGTCCTGTGACACAGGGATGGGGGAGGTAATGGGGATCTGAGTGTGGGTGTGGAGGGATGGTTTAACAGAATGCCGGAGAGGAATATGAAATGGCCGTCTGAGCTTTAGTACATGGGAAACACGATCGGATCAGAAGTAGTGACAGGAGGATCTGCAGTGGGGTGTAGAATCGAGCACCCAGGCCTGGGGGTGTTTTGCAGGGACAAAACAGAAGCCAGTTCGTTATACTGGAAATAGGCCACAGGTAAAGTGAATTTACATTTGCTTATTTAGCAGAAACCTTTATCAAATGTGATGTATAAGTGTGGCAGGTGGTATAGCGCAAGTACACAGCTACCAAGAAGTCTATGCACAAGGTACAAGTGCAGGTAGGCTGAGATTCCAATGAACAGCCAGTATCAATGGGTTCACCTCCTAACTTTACCTTACCCTGCCGTTTCAATCCATTTTTTTCTCTCTAATAATCTCCACATTTCTCTTGATAGATATAAAAATGATGCGTTTCATCTGGGTGGGCTTAGAAAAGTGTGGAAGTTTGAAGGCCAAACTGTATCTGAGTGGGCTTTTGTTCTCCTAATCAACTAAATTTCAAAGACATGGCATGTGACATCTACAAGTTCTTGATACAAAGTAAGATGAGAATGTAACAGGGAGTTGAGGTAATTACTGTCTGAATAACTCCTTTCTTTTTTGAGTGTATACCATATTCCTACATCTCTTTCCTTGAACAAGCAGTGTAATTTGCATAGGGTGTAAGGGACTATATCATTGTTATAATTTTGCTCAACAAAAGCTGGGAGACATCTTCTTGTGCACAATTAAATTTCACATTGCTTGATACGGTAAACATAGTGAACACCATGTTTTCTTCAACACCCATAAAAAGTGAACAAAAAAACAAAAAGAGGGACATCGCATCGCTTACAGGATGATTTCAAAGCTGCAAGCCAAGCTGTTTTAATCAGAACTTTTCAAAATTACGTTGTGACTTTCTTCCTATTCTTATACTTTTTTTCCAAGCTATGTTCAGCATAATGTTACAAAATATTTACATAACAGAACCACAAATTGAATTTGTTATACAGAGCTTTGGTGGGTTCAGAGAATCATCTCTTTCATATTGCTTTTTCTGAGTCACTTTCCTTTTAGTAAACTTTTCCTGCACAGTTTTCATTATAAATGTCTGAAATCAGCATGTGCACAGGGAAGAAAAATATTAGCTTGCTTTGAGGGACAATAAATGTAAATAAAACACTATCTTGGCCAAAACAGTAGCAGAACCATTTTCAATCAAAAACTACAATTCTTTTCATATTTTTGGTTCAGTCATGAAGTTTTTTTCTTGTATTTTGCAGCATGAAAATAAATAAATGTTTGCGATAAAAAATCACTGCTTTGCTAAAGTTTGAAAGTAGCTGTAATGTCTGAATAAACTAGGAGCTTTGAAAAACTATTTAATTGCAATATGTATCGTATGACACCAGTATAGTATATATATTTATACAAGGAAAGTGAGAGGATAAGGTAAGAATGTGCTAAATAAATATTCTTCCTTTTTCAGATTCTGCTCCTGCTATATGTGCAGAGTTTGCATATTTTCCATGTTTGAGGAAGTCTTCCTTCAGGTACACTAGATTTATACATATAGTTATATATTTAGGCGAATCTGCATCTCTAAATTGACCTGTGTGTGTGTGTGTGTGTGTGTGTGTGTGTGTGTGTGTGTGTGTGCAGTGGATTGCATCCTCTTCAGTGTGTACCCCTGCCTCATATCCTGTGCTGTCTGGGAAAGACTCCAGGCAAACAAAAGACATTCAAGCATGTGTCAGTTTGTTGTTACATTCATAAAAAACACTTTTGAAAATGTGTAAGGTTACGGCCAAAATCAATTTTGGTTTCCAGACTACTTGCACACTTCTCTGAACCAACTCAAACTTTCTTAAAGGTTTACTGTGATGACACAAACTTCCAAGCCCAGCCTATGACCAATAAACATTATAAGTTCAAGCAATATTATCAAAATTGTCAATAACTGGCATTATAAAAATAAGACAGGATTTACATTATGAATAAACCAAAAAACTAGCCAAAGCAATTTAACTTCATTTATTCCACTTTAATGTGGTTTCAAAATCATTTTGGGTAAATAGAATCAGCACTATTTCCAGTAGTATTTAGAGGTACCACTTGCTGTCATAATTTCTGATCTTTAGCATTCTCATCTATGATAAAAACATACTCTTTCAGGGGCCTAGTGACAGTGGGCCAGAGATTCTCAGTCTTTTTTCTGGTGCCCCCAGATCCCCCCCAGCCAGAATGTTTTCATTGCAGCCCGACCCTAATTGGTACCTATATGGTCCTTTCATAGGCTAATAATCCATGTAGCAGGTTGAAAGCAGCATGGGTTGGAATGAAAACAATCTGGCAAGGGGGGCACCAGGAACAGGATTGAAAACCACTGGAGTAAACAGACAGAGATGTAAACCCTCAATAAATTGTCACTGTAGGGCCACTGCATAGAGTCATTTCAGCTGGCATGTTGGCTAAGTGGTCAGCAGGGAAGTGGCTTTAGTTCTTGCTGCCAGCTTGATGTTCTCCTTATTTTTGCATTTGTTTCCTCTGAACACTCCTGAATACTTTCTCCTGCAACCCAAAAACAAGCAGTTATCGTATATTTTATATGTTATATTGTTTTCATGGTGTGTGTCCTGTCCAGAGTGTCTTCTAACCCGTGTTGCCTTGGCTAAGCTTCAAGCAGCGTGATGCTGTATTGGAAAAGTGGTTATGGGGGATGACTGGATGGATGGAATTTATGGAGGTAGAAATATGTATCGTACATACATGCTTCTCCAAACAGGACCTTTGCCAGATTGGCTAAGGGGTAGTTGCAGGTGGCCGCTCAGGTTGTGGGATGGTGACAAAAGAAAAAAGAATGAGAATGGATATAGCAGAAATATAATTTAACATGATCAATCTCCCACATAAAAAGGCTGGTCTGAAATTCAGTCCCACTCCAGCCCTGAAAAGACCTTAAACTTTGCTTGTGATCTGATGATAGGGTGTGTCCATAGAATTGTGCCATCATTATCAATCATAAGAATGACAAATCGCAGGATCGCATCGCGGGGTGACAGTTGATTGGCCGCAACTGTCACACACTTTGCAGGGTCTGAACAGCCTCAGGCCACATCAAGAGATGTTTGTAATGTTCAGACATCCTCAGCTTGTCCTCCCCCATGTCGCTGACCGTTTACTGAAGAGCCACTAGAATAATGCGACCGTTAGAAAGGAGCGTCACAGGAAGGGAGACCTATAGCTCTGTTCAGTGTGCTGCCTCCTGTCTTGCACAGTGTTGCATCACCGCCCTTCTACGCATATACATGTCGACAGTTTTCATCAGTGGCCATTATTATGATTTAGAAAACACAGACCCTCTGCTGAAGCTGGAGTTCTGTTTATCTATGTTAGATACAGGAACATGTTGAAATAGCTGAGCACTTTATCTACCTGTTCATTTATAAATGAAGCGCTTAAGGTGATGTAAAATATGATGGTACGTTAGGTATGTCCTTGACCATGCATACTTGTATTTTGTAATAGCTTTCTTTTCTTGCCTTTTTGAGGCAAACCTAATGTCATCATACATTTATTAATTGAGGAAATTAAACCCTTTATCTACAGCACAGTGAAACGTCTTAGGGTCCCATCAGTTTCTCAGCCTTATTTGCTCCGCCGAATGTTCGCAGATCATAACCCTAAACCAAACATTACATTAATGGGAACTTGACTGAACAAATAACAGGACAGTCTAACTAATGTGATTTAATTAATAATAGATATTACATGGCATCCAGTGACTTTTTTTTTTTTAAAGTCCCCCCAGCCCCACTACCCCCAACATGTCCTGTAGCAGCATCTAGCAGTGGCACTGTGATGTCTGTGGTCTTACATGCAGGCGCCGCTTGTCTCAGGTCTTGCCACAACATCTCAGTAGGGCGTAAACTTTCACCAGTAGGGCCGAAAGATTGTAAAACGTATTTTTTCAGTTCTGATGTCGTCGTCTTGCACTGTATTCTGGATGACTGTCTTGCATCAGGACCCAACAGCTCATGAGCATCAGATCACAGACAGAGGGCTTGATATCCTCCTGTGGAATTTTCTCTATGATGGTTCCGTCCACGATGGCACCCAGGTCCTGGTGGAGCAGATCTTCCACAGAGTGTGACACTGCCACAGCAACTCCATACTTTGCCTGCTGCTATGAACTTCAAACATGCTTATTTGGCTTTTTTCTCCCCAGACACTGCAGGGCTGAAGAGAAAATGCTTCGTCTTTCCGGACTGTTAAAGAACATGGTTCCAGTTTCCCTTAGCCTGCTTCAGAGGATTAATACAGTTTTGATGAGCTGTGTCTCTCTGAATGTGTAAGTACCCTCTAGGGTTTTGTCCTGGTTCAGCAATCCAATGTGCCCAGCTTTACAGCTATGCTATTTTAAAGCAGTAAAATATATAAAGTGACTGAAATAATAATTCAGAAATGAAGTGACTCCAAGATTAATAGAATTTTGCAAAAACTTATTATAAATCTGCTTGTAATGGAGTGAAATCAACCTGCAAATAGCATATTGGAGTACTTGATAACATGTGCAAGCAGAAATCCAGATGATCACCGCAGAAAAAACTGTATTACAAAGCCATTCACAACAAGCGCTCTATATTTTCATTCGTTGTCTAAACCACATGTCTCTGGGGGTATGGAGCTTCTCCTGGAAACAACAGTGACAAAGCAGGGAATATCCCAGGAAATGGTACCAGCCCATCACAGAGGACACACCCACTGATACCTGCGCACCCACTGACACCTGCGGACACCCACTGATACCTGCTGATACCGACTGATATCTGCGGACTACAGTTTTCTGTACCATGTTTGTAGAATGTGAGGGGAAATTGGAAAACCTAGAGGAAACCCCAAGATGACATAGGGAGGTACATATTTGTGGTAAATTTTTTAATACTTTTTTAATTGCAAACAGTGGAAAAAAAACTTTTACCCAGAATTCAGTTTACTGCATGGCTATCAAAACTGCGACCTACCTTTTCCAAATAGATCCTCAGCTACACGTCACCCTTATCCTTTTTTGCAACACGAGTCTTTCTGTGAAACTGGAAGACATTTCGCTGGTCCGTGTGAGCAGCCCCGGGTCCTCAGCCCCCACCGCAGCCCGCCTTTGTGTTTCCGAAATCACAGACCACCGCTTGGGCGATAAATGGCGCGATTTTGAGTCACGCTTCAATCCAACCCGTGATTCTCAGGCGCCAGTCATCTGCAGCGGATGAGAGCTGCATTCACAATGGATCAAAATAGAATAAAGGAAACCACTGCGGACAATTATACGAATGGCCGTGAATGGGGATGGCGGTGACGGTGATGATGATTGCTGTTTCTGCCGTGTAATTTAGCGGATGGAAAATAGCTACTTTTCAAAAGAGATCCAGAAGGTAGAGAATATGCTTAAAACACTGAAGATGCATCACTATACTGTACCTGCTTAAATGATAAGAAGTGTAAAGCTCCTCTGTACAATTCAGCTTGAAATAAGCATACAAACGATGCATTCTTTAGCTGCCCTTCGCTGTCTGAAGGAGGCAAATTGTGCCTTACATATTTTTAATTGCTATTTTTTTAATGGTATGTAACAGACAGGTTTGATCAGTGTCTCCTACAGCCAGCCACAGTATTCTGCCATGTCCTCTCTTTCATGTCCCATTGCGTCAGTCTCTTACTGCCAGCTTTCATCGAACAACCGCAGAGCAGAGCTTGTGATGTTTCTTTTTGCTTCTCTCCTTTCTTTTTTTTAAGTGTGAGTACAATTGCCTACTGAAGCTGCTGACAGCACAAAACTTCGTCTGCTGGTAGATAGTGGAGACAAAATATTTCGTACTTAAGCTGGGAAAACAAAGAGGAACCACAATATTCTGCAAAGGTTGTGAATTACCTACTAACAAATCAGATACATAACCTCAGTGACAAATAACAGTAATCATTAAGAGTTAGTGTCATATAATGGCTGATATGTGATTAATGATTAACATAATTCCTGGAAGCAGGCATTATTAATAACTGCTAATTTCTCAAGTTTTATTGGAAAATACATGTTAACAGTTCTTCAATTTTATTTTTATTTACATTATTTCTAATGCATGTCAATGGCCAGTGGAATCAATTGAAACTTGTTATTCATGGATACAGACACTTTTTTAAATGTTCAATGTAAATGTTTAATCTGTACATGTAGTATAAATAAACAATAAATACGTGTATAATAAGCAGTTTTGAAAAGGTGGTTGCAGTTTGCATACTGAATAATAATTGATACAGTATTAATCCCCATGGGGAAATCATCCTTACTCCACCCTCAACTTGCTCTTTGTGGAGTAAGCAGGCAGCAAAGGGCAGCCACCTGTAGCAGCACCCAGGAAGCTGGGGGTTAAGGGCCTTGCTAAAGGACCCACAGACATGCTGAGGCTGGGTTAGAATCAGTGACCTTCTGATTACAGGCACACAGCTTAGTCCACTGAGCCACACACATCCATTAGGTCAGCGTTCTCATTGTACCGCCTTATACAGCTAGATAGCTGCACTACTGATGTCATTTTCAGCAGCATGCTTTAGACATAAGTGCGGCTCCTCAGCTGCTACGCCACCAGATTAAACTGCACGATACACCTGACATTTATCATGTCGGCTGTGCGACAATCACTTCATAGGACACATGTTTGAAGACTAATGTGCTAAAAATTGGTAGATAACAAGACCAGATTTGGATTAAAGATCTGTTTGCATCCTGATGGCGATAAATGACGTAGCTGGCTGAAGAGTTCACAGAAGATGCAGACTGGTTATAAATGTCACTTTCAAAATAGTTCTGGGGGTACGTCAGAGACAGCCTGACCATAGAAGGTCCTCATACATGACACGATGTTACCTTCAGCCGAGCGACAGCAGCGTGACCTGACAGAAGAATGTCTTCTAGGTCTGATTTTGTGCTACAGCCCAGGTTTGCTGGCATTTTAGGACCCCTTCATATCCTTATCGGAAGTTTTTCTTTAGTTTTGTTTTGTACAGGCTGTTCTTTTACGTTATCCAAAGAAAACCTGCAAAGCTGAGTGACCAGAAAACGTTTTTTATTTTATTATTATCATCCCTTAGAGGCAAGAGAGGAATCTCCTTGTCTAAAAACAAGAAATTCAAGCAGTTTTGTGCTGACAACACCGTACAGTGTCAGCCATCATTGAATAAAAACAAATATTATTTTCACTTTCTTAGGAAAGCAGCTGAAAACTGCATTGACTGCTCTCCAGGGCTTCCTATCAGTTGTATGCGAAATGAGGCAGGGTTTACAGGGAGAGCGACCCACCCTATACCAGCTACGCTCAGCTGCCTGAATACCTGTTCACCCACTATTCAAGACAGGCCTTTGTGTGATGAAAATGGCATTCATAAATAATGTATGCAATAATTTATTCCTCTTACGAAGGGAACAGTGATCCCCTGCCTTCTCTGTTGTGTGCTGGTTATTAACGTTTGTCATCTTATCCTCAATTAATGAACTTGGGTGAGGAACCAGAAAGGAGGGAAGACCAATAGCGACACCTGGAGATGCCAGTGCACCTCTGCCAGTGCAATTTCATCCCTTCTTCTATATCTCTGTTCCTATTTTATTTTTATTTTTGTACTTTATCCACTTGAAAACAGAGCAGCAGCCCAAGGTCATTCTCGCCTCTCCGCCTGTGGCTCTGTCCCCGATTGCTCACCCATTGTGTCTAACCATAGCCATGTTTTTTTCCCCTCCCCAGAAGCACGGAACGCTAGATAGCAACACGCTACCATTTTCCTTTGAATTCCTTTGTTTGGCCAGCAGGATGAACATTTACAGCCAGGAGGTTTTAGCAAAAGCACGGCTCTCCACTGTAGCGGCTGGCTGTCCGTGTTTTCCGGAAATGCTACAGTCTGCACTCTGTAATGACGGCCCGCTGAAATCGGAGGAAGTATTGACGTTTGTGATTACATTCCGGGGTGCAGCGTCTTTAAACCTGCAGTCCATGGGCACAGCACCAGAGCAAATCTGCAGATAATAACCAGCATGCGTGTGCTGTGTTCAGCTCGGGCAGACCACTGTAAAATCCATAGCGTATATAACGGGAAGCAGGGAAGCGAGGACAGCTAAAATGTCAGGCTCACAGTTCTGGGAGGAGGACACAGGAAGTGTTACCTAATGTGGCTAGTGTGGCACCGGGCAGTATTATGTTCTTGTATCAGTGGTGTTGCGTAAGTCACTGTGGATTAGGTCACTCAGTATTCCAGGCTAGCTAAGTGAACAGAAGGTTAATATCACAGTTTAGGGAGTCCAGTAGCCTCACCTGTTCACAACTGAGGGGTAGAGCTAGTCGAGGGTGTCGGCTAGTAACTCCAGCACCCCCATCCAACCCACCATGTGACAAGAGCCCAGCACCTGAGTCTCATCACCCTTGGCAGTGGTGAATGGCATCAGCCGGCAGGAATGGACTCATATTATGCCTTTTATTACACCAGTGGTTCTGAAACTTTCTCTGCAGGGCCCCCCTTTCCCAGATAGGAACATTATTGAGCCCCATCTCCCAAACTAGACAGGTCCAGATTTAAACTTTTTGAAATACAACTCCCTTTTCTAATTGAGCGAAACAAATGCAATTGCAAAATACAAATGGTGCAATTTCACCACTGTGGGAGAAAAAAGAGCAATTAATTAAAAATAAAAGTCCAGCAACATTGAAATGTTGTCTTTGTATTTTTAACCTCGTATTTTTGCATGTGAATTCGGACCATCAAATTTCTGATGCATATTTCCAATGCATAAATATTCAATGTTAGAATTTCAGTGGCATATAAAATTAAAATTCTGATGACACAGATTTACCTCCATGTGGAACAGCATCCGTGACGACACAACTTTGCCCTTATTGGCTGAAGAACGTGACGTTTGTATATGATGTTTGTATCCCGGGAAGTTCCGGTGCGTTTTCTGCTACTTCTACTGAATATCCCATAAAGCAGTGAGAACTGGTTTCTGTTCATTTGCCTGGTAAAATAAAGTTTAAATAAATTACATAAATGCTAGTTAGTGGTTTGTTTATTGTTAGTTGCTGTAATGTTGTGCTGCTTTATTTGTTTAATCGTCCAGTATGTAAAGAGATTATTTTAAAGTGGCATGTGCCCCTGAGGCTATCCCATTGGTACGCCCCTCCGCAATACCTCTGCGCACCCCAGTTTGGGAACCACTGCATTACATTAACTAGAGGGGGGTTTGGTGTATCAGCGCCCCCTGGAGGAGGGCTGGCAGTGTGGCATTCGCTTCTTAGCAAAGGGGAGCTTCTTAGAGCCACCAATTAGCCTTGTACCCACAAGCCATAGAAATGTCAGACGCTATACTGTGTTTATTTTTCTCCAGAAACCCGCACGACCGCCTTGCCAAGTATTTATGCAAATACTATATTTACATTTTCCACATACCTCCTGGGTGCGTTTTGTCCGGGGCATCTTGCAGACTGGTACACAGTACAGTAGGAATGGCATTAACAGCAAAACCTTCCAACACAAGCACATAAATGTGAAACTGTTGTCCTATACAGTTATTTTAATATAAATTCAATTTGGATTTTTTTAAATGCCACCCTTCTGTTAAATCTGCATAATCGCAGAAACAATTTGTACTAAAAATACTAAGTATAAAGCAAGTAATCTCTTTATTAAAAGGTATCATTTTCAAGTGTAGATTTCTGTGAATTTTCCAAAAACATTTTGCCCATTGTTCCCTACTAAGCACCTCATTAAAAGGCAGCTGTCTGCTCATGAAGTGTAAGAGGTAATCAGCAATAAGGATTAGGTTCAAGTATTATTTGTTAGCCCAAGCAGGTAATTCAGTGTGTTTAATTACACCATCCATCTATCCCAGGATGCACTGGGCACAAACCAGGGGATGCACTGGACAGGACACAACACAACATAGAGATAGCAGATCATCTAGCCATATATTTGGACTGAGAGAGGAAGAACACCGAAGCAAGCAAGGAAGTACAGAGGGGTTGGGATTTGAACCTTCAACCTTGGAGGTGCATCATTAAAATAACAACCACTGCACTACCCAGAACTTATACAGGTACTAGTTATTTTGGGGGTATTTAACTGCTATCGTAATTTTTGTTGCGATGTTTAACTTCGTGTAGACATGTTTTTCTTTTCTCACACAGTACGCGCTGACCTCTGAGGAGCAGAGTTGGGTTAGATCCATCCCTGGAGATCATCCCAGAGGAGGCCATAAAACTTAGACAGGGACACTGTGAGCGAAAGAGAAAATGAGCAAAGACTGAACGCTAAAAATGACACTGGATTAGGATACTCGGCAAAGTAAGCCACTGTATAGCATATAGGCTGCGGTCACATTGCGTGATGGCAGGATGCAGAACTCTGACCGGAAATCATTGGCCATCTATCAAACCCAACCCTCACACAAAACAATCCAATGAAACCAAGAGAACAAGGAAGCCAATCTAAGCAGGCACAAGTTTCTGATTGTTTTTGACATCATTTCATTAAGCAGACCTGCGACACTGTCAAACAAAAATAATATGACATGTCAGCACACAGTACAAAGAGACTGGTAATGAACATAGCTTGTTTCATTCAGGTGGTCTGACCTCCTAATTATTCTGTCATTTACCTTGAGCATACCCTGGAACGTTAAAGTGAAGCACACAAAACCATAATATAGATTTTTCTTTACCAGAATCCTCTAGCAGCTTACTGAAGTTTTTTTGTCAGGAATGTGGTGTTACGAATTCCAGATGAAGAGGAGAAAGATAATCCACCATTTCTGCTGGAAAATACGCAGAGGGGATTTCTATGTCTGCAAACATAATCAAATATTAACTCGGTGAGTAACACGACTTTGCATAATGACTGAAGTCGCCACTCGAGCACCTGACCAGAGAGCTTGGAGGGATTTATTTTGGGGAAATTGTTCCCAGAATTATAGTCAACCACGAAACACTGGAAAGGTGACCTCAGTTATTTAGCTATCAATTTAATATTCTGAAAGTTTACTTACTTTGAATGTATAATATATAGGAATAATAGTATGTAAGTATTCCCTGGATAATGTTCCAGCCAATTACAGGGCACATACACACACACAGACACTACCATCAGTTTGTCCAACTATCCATCCATCAGTGTCCTGGTCAGAGTTACAGGGTGGCCTGGCACTTATCCACCCTGGACGGGATGCCAGTCCATCACAGGGCACGTGCACTGACACACGCTGCGGGCAATATAGACACCAGCTACACTAAGTGATTGTCTTTGGACTGCTGTAGGAGACGCATGTGACATGGAGAGAACGTGCAGATGCCAGACACTCGGAGTGACGGCTAGTAACTCCCCCCAGTAAGATGTCAGTGGCTGAATGGGTAGAACAGTATGTGAGTTACTCAGAGACCAACACTACAAAGCACCCCCTGTATCTTCTTCCTTTGGCTTCTCAGTGTATTAATATTTAACATTATGTTGCTTGTCCTTAAACATTTTCTTATACAACGTTATGTGTCACAGGCTGGGTGTTACATAACGTGCCCAAGGCAGGACAATGACAGGCATCCTTAAGCGTACGCTCATTGCTATCTGAGCAGTGTTTATTTGT
Organism: Stomatorhinus ivindoensis; assembly: GCA_019775895.2. Classification (NCBI taxonomy): domain Eukaryota; kingdom Metazoa; phylum Chordata; class Actinopteri; order Osteoglossiformes; family Mormyridae; genus Stomatorhinus; species Stomatorhinus ivindoensis. The sequence continues at coordinate 14,385,438 of JABFEB020000039.1, forward strand.
GCTTTAAGGCAATGTCGACGGGGCTGCCAGACGTGCAGCACATTTTTATGTTCGGTGTCACTTACCGATAAGAGCTGTCGATCCTTGTCAGCTTGGATATATCAGAATGAGAGGCTGCTGTCCTCTGTGACGACATGCTGTGAGATGGGCGTATAAGCAAGGAGTCCCTCATATGGGTGTAGAACGGGGGAAGGGATGGGGGTCTCAGGGTCCGCTGGGCTTTTGAAGGGTTGATGGGAGTTTTACTTAAAATGTTCTGAGAGCAGTAGGAAAAATGATTGGTTCAGAGAGGTAGAGGGAGTGGGACCAACCAATCGGATGTCTTCAATCTGACTGGTTATCTCTCTGTACCAATCACTTTTCATTTTGCCCCCAGAACATTTTTGTGTAAAAAAAATGTAAAACTCCAACCAAGGATCAAAGGGACACATATATTGCCTGTCTGATTTCTGGCTCTGCGATGGGCTGGCCCCCTGTCCTGGGTTGTTCCCTGCCTCGTGCCCGTTGCTTCCAGGGTTTTTCCCTGCCTCGTGCCTGTTGCTTCCGGGTGGGCTCCGGACCCCCTGCGACCCAGTAGAATAAGCGGGTATAGAAAATGGATGGATGGATGGATGGATGATTTCTGGCTTTTATTGAACTGTGATTTATTTATTTATTTTTATTTTTATTTTTAATTATTATGAAATAAGAAATAGCAGTGAAAGAACGTGATGTAAGCTACATATAAAACAAGAACAGAGGTGAAAATTAGAAAGCTATTCTGATGCAATTACTAAAAATTTCAGCGAGAAGTCAGTTGGCAGTCATCCATGTAATCTGAAAGATGAATGCCCTGCTCCAGTCCAGCAAAGCTGCTAATTAGTCATTGCTTTTGCTTTGATTGCATAGACTAAATCATGTTAGACCAAATATGTTAGTTGTCGACTGAGGTTTAACAGTAATCGTAATTGCACTAAAATAAGCCAATGGCTTAATTCGAATGGCCTCAAATGGTCCAGAAAGGGGTATTTCAGGTTGCAGAATAAACTGGGCCCCTCTCAGTAGTACATGCTGACAGTTTTTCTGGACATCTGAAGAGAGCACAGTCCAGCAGTCAATTTCATCTCAGTTTCCAGATTAGAAGCCAAAATAGACCAGGTGTCCCCATTGTAAGTCTGATGTCTGGGCATAATTTCATTTATGAATATTCATTGTTCCCTCCATGATTGACAAGCCATAACCCAATGCATTGCCTATTGAAATTAATCCCAATCCCATTCTTCACATCTTGCAAGGACATACAGAGCTTCAGAACATGCCTAGAAGAGTATCCATGGTTTCCAGCTACAACTCTGATGAAATAACGCATGATCTTTCATGTATGGTTTGATTACCTCAGGCTGCATGTGCTTGTGTGTGTGTGCGTGTGTCTGTGCGAACAGGTATACCTATCCTTATGGGGACACAATGTCCCCATAACGTGATAAATATAAGTTTTTTTTTCCCTTATGGGGACCGGTTTGCAGGTCCCCATAAGGGAAAACTCTATTTTATAAAAATCGGTGACTGC
>JABFEB020000039.1:14404990-14425329 GCA_019775895.2 Stomatorhinus ivindoensis
CCCCCCCCCCCCCCCCCCCCCCAGATCAAAATCTAAATTATAATTTACCAGCAATTTCAGTTGCACTTCTAGAACTGAATTAGATCCATTACGCCAAGGTGACAGGGAAGAAAGAAGTGCCTACAAGTGATCAATACTTTCCCAAAGCCTGTATCTGAATACAGAGAATTACGTCAAAAGACTGTGGACACAGAAAACTGCAGTTATCAATCCTCAGATGTACTTGCCCATACTCTGTGTTAAAAGGTGCTTTGTGACGACTGTAAAATCCAAGAAGAGGGAATCATCCTCCATGACAGTTCCACGGAACCCTTTAGTTAATACGCAGCCACATTAACAGCCAAAACGCTGTTTTCAGATAAACGCCGTTTCATCAGGTAAAAAGGGACCACCAAGGAAATCATTTAAAAGTCAGAAAATGCCTGTGTAGTTCGCAGACTACTGATGAAAACTAGAGGCACCTTAGCTTTGAATAAGACACAGTGATTTCGCTGGGATCAGTGATTTAGACATGAGGGCAAAATAAACATTAACAGTGGTCAGAAACAAATAAGTTTAGGTTTTATATATAGGTTGTGTGTGTGTGTGTGTGTGTGTGTGTATATATATAGGCATGGTAAGTACGATCTGCGGAAACCAAAATAAAAACGAATGCGCATCGTCGGTGAACATTCTTTCAGTACGTATTGCGATCAAAAAACTGCGTAGAACTTAAACGGAAACCCGCAAAGTGAAAAACATTCACCAGACTTTCTTCTCTTTACGTAATAGGGCTTTAGGTGCGCACTCCCCGATTTCACCATCAGGAACTGCGTTTCCAGGGATATGCCGTTTATTCCGCCATCTGAAAGGCATTTGGACGGAGAGACCATTTCTTTTCTTTGGGGATATGCGTAGAACAAGATTTAATAAATTAGCATAAAGACAAAACGCTTCATAAATTGGTGGAAAATCCAAAGTTTGGAGCCAAGCCTAATACAGCATAAAGTATGTGGATTATGAGAATTTCCCCAATAGACTACATAAATAATTTTTCCTTGCTCTATAACGAGAAAACAAACAAGCGTTCATTCCACGATATTAACACCAAGGCATTATGTAAGTTTATAGCAATATGCTACAGCAGTAATATCGTAATGTAAATATCCGACATGAAACTGTATAATTACATTTATAATTATTAACGGCAATGTTGCAATAAGCATTAATAAAGCTATGCTGCCACCCTCTGGTAGCTATTAGAATTACTTAGATTCTCACCGCCATTGCATTTCATTATATCATTATCCAATTGTCTCCTCCTGGGCTGTTTTCAGCCTGTGATGTGATGCTTCGTTAGCTGTTACAAATGTATACATTACCCCAGATGATTGGTCAGAACAATGTTCCTGCCATATCACATTTTTGGCTTTCATTAAGCAAGTGTAAAACTAATAATTTTATTACTGAATATGAGTAGCTGAATCGTTTTCACTAATCATAAAAAATAAAATAATTGTCATCATTATTGGCAGCATGGTTAGCACTGTTGCCTCACACCTCTGGGACCTGGGTTCGAGTCGTTGCTTGGGTTACGTGTGTGGAGTTTGCATGTTCTCCGTGTGTCCTTGTGGGGTTCCCTCCAGGTACTCTGGTTTCCCCCCACAGTGCAAAGCTATGCTAAGGCTAATTGGGGTCACTAAAAAGAAAAAGAAAGAAAAAACTGCCTGTGAGTGTGCCCTGTGATGGGCTGGCCCCCCATCTGGTGTTGTTCCACACTTCATGCGCGTAGCTTCTGGGATAGGCTCCAGACCCCCCCCCCCGTAACCCAGAAGGATAAGTGGTTTGGAAAAAGGATGGATGACTATTACTATTAATGAAATGAGAAATTTCATAATCCATGACAGCAGAAAAACCACTGCATGCTTATGCTGCCGTCTCTCAAAATGACATTCTTAGATTAATGAACAGGGAGACTCTCACAGGTGGTCATTTCACTACACACAACCGCAAATCAGACTAAACCAAATTCACTATGAAAAAAAAATCCCCATCCTAGAGAGATCACCCTGTCCCCACCCTAGAGAGATCACCCTGTCCCCATCCTAGAGAGATCACCCTGTCCCCACCCTAGAGAGATCACCCTGTCCCCACCCTAGAGAGATCACCACACAGGAGTTTTGTTTAAAACAGCTGCTTTTATTAGGTGCTTTAATTTCAGTGGTACAAAAAAAATTAACCTATCCAATTTTACTACATAGCTTCAGTCTTCTACTCTGTACGTTCCGTAACTGGATGGGTAAAATGGTTCACTTGAGGCTGAACAAAAGTTACATGTGAGACCACGGTGAGTATGGCTTAGAAAAATGAATGCCGCTGCTATATTTGAAGTGTGAGTATTACATTACAGGGCACCTTTGAAAGAGGCCTTGCACTTAACTCCACTTGCTGTATAACTGGATGCACTGAAGTGGCCTTGCGGTTTGGAGAAAGTATTCATATTTTTATATATAAAAACCCACATACCCTGCTCTGAAGAAAATCAATTGCCAAAAAAAAAAAAAAATCACAACCGGAACAGTACTCACATCACCTTAAAAGCATCTGAATATAAAAGTTTTGGGGAAATGATAACAATCAAGCTCTTCTTCATTAAACACAATCACAATGACCAAGTTTAAAACGCAGAGAGGCACATTCTTGTATTTTTTTTTTCCTCCTTCCATCCAGTAACACAAAGTAAAAATTGAGAGGCGTTTTCTGGAGTTGATCTGGAGATCAGAGCTGGTACTAAAAACAGGTCACCAAGGGAAGGTTACGGAGAAGGGAAAAATAATAAAAGACACCAAGAAACGTCAAAGTCCCACTGATCAAGCTGCCAAATGCAGCTTAAGGCCGAACTGCACTGTAAAACAGCATTGGCTTCTCCTTCCAGGATGACCAGAGGTGAAATTCCCCCCAATTTGGGCTTGGGGGGGGCTGATTTACCTGCGTTTGTCCTTTCGGTCCGACTTGTGATCCCTCTGGCCACGTGAGGCCCGTCGCCCCGAACGGCTGCCCTCCGAGACGCAGCGCTTCTGCTCAGGCTTCCTGTCGGACCCCTTGTCTTTGGGCCTCTTGGCGTCGCGGCCGCTGCCCTTGGGTGAGCGGCGGCCCCTGTCGCCTCCGGCCCGTTTCCGGTCGCGCTCTCGCTCCGAGGGGCGCCTCTTGCGCTTGCTGTCTCCGTCGCGGCTGCGGCTCCGGCTGCTACTGCTGCTGAAGCTGCTGGAGCTGCCACTGGACGAGCTGCTGGAGCCGGAGGAGCCGCTGGAGCCAGAAGAGCCGCTGGAGGATGAGCTGCTGCTGCTGCTGCTGCTGCTGCTACTGCGGCTTCTCCTGCGGCCCCTGGCCTTGGCCCTAGCCCCCGCTCGGGAGTCTGGGTCCTTGGGGACCTCCCCCACCTCTGACTGGCTGCTTGGCTCCACCTGGGTCCCCTCTGTCTGCCCAGGGCTTTTGGGCTCAACAACTGGCTGGGTGCTATGGTCCTCTGGGACCACTTCCAGCAGAACCTCAGGCTGCGCTGGCTCCGTCGTCTCCGGGGCCTGTAGATTTTCAGCAGGAGGGGCCTCCAGGCCATTCTCCTGGCTTTCTTCCTGATGCTCCATGCTTCCTACCTTCCCACCCTCATCACCCACCTCCATCTCCACCTGCTCTGGGCTCACCACCTTCAAGCCTTGCTCCCCCTCTGCCTGCCCATCCCCTGGCTGATCCCTGTCCATCTCTACAGAGTCTGCGGTACCTTGTACCTGTTCCTCTGCCTCCCTAACCTCCTCTGCTCCCATAGCATCTTCCTCCTCCATCTCTTCTTCCTCCTCCTCCTCCTCTTCCTCCTCATCCCCCTTAGCCTCTGTTTGCTGTGCTTGGCCCTCACCATGAATGTGACCCACCTCTCCCTCGGTCTCCTTTGCATCTGCTGCCCCCTGGAGGGGTGCTTCCACCGCCATCTCTGCTTCCTCCTCTTCCTCATCCACCTCCTCCTCTTCCTCTGCCCTTACAGGCTTACCCTCCTCCTCCTTCTTCTTCTGCTGATCCTCTTTCCTGGCCTCTGCTTGCTCCCTCTCCCTCATAGCCTGTCGCCGGGGTCTTACCGCCATCTTATTCAAATGCTCTGCAAACTCCTCTTGGCGCTCCTTGAATATGGCTGTGGGCATATCAACCACACCAGGAACAATTTTACTAAGCAGTACTTCAGCTTACAGTATCCAGAACAAAACATTTAAGGAGAGCTTCACAGTGACATAAGTTGTTTTGTTAGTCATTGGGAGGACTGACCAAAACAGGACACCGCCTTTTATTTATATTTTATTTAAACAATGATTTTAATTCGCTATTGAATCTGGCTTGCAGATTGAGCGTTCATTTTCCACAGAAGAAAAAAAAACAATGTAACATTTCACTAATAAGCGCTAGCAAATTTCACTGTTAATAGATAAAAGAAAATTGGTTTTTGATTGAATTTTCCAATGCAGAAATTTAGAGATGCAAGCAGAAACGTATTCATTAGTGCATTACATGTAACAGGAGTACAAAAAGTCTGCGCCATCTACTTTTTGCTCACTACGTCCGTCTCTTTCCCACAAACTTACAAGTGATGTCCAAGTCAGCAGCTGTGCTTGTGATCAACCAATCAGCAAGTGTATCACTATAAGCCCTACCACAGTAGATTGCGGCTGAAGGAAAAGAACCTACTCTTGAGCAGGGACTAAAATGGTCGCTATACATCCTAGTTTACAATTATATATTTAATGGTTTATGATAAGTGACAGGTTGATGGCGTGAATTGCTGGCCTGCATTGGGACCTTTTCCCTTCCTTTAATAAAGCTGTCACCTTTTCCCCATACTCCCAAAATGTTGTGAACGCCATCTCCTGAGATTCCGCAAATGTGTACGCCCCCCCCCCCATAGTTTTTTGTTTGATGAATCAAATTAATGTGTGAAGCTGCTTACACACATTTCTAGTGTCTTTTTGTGCATATGCACTTTGAAAAATGAGCCCAAAAAGTTCCCAAAAAATTCCAGGTTTTGGAAAAAAGTTCCTGCAGTGGGAAGGCACCTTATATTTAAAAGGTTCCTGCAGTGGGAAGGCACCCAATATTAAAAGGTTCCTGCAGAGGGGACGCACCTAATATTAAGAAGTTCCTGCAGTGGGAAGGCACCTAATAGTAAAAAGTTCCTGCAGCGGAAAGGCACCTAATACTTAAATTCAGCAGTTAAACTAAAGGCTCATCCCCTTCCGTTTTCTCACGATATTCAGTTTCCTTAATTTGTCTCCGTTAGCAATTTATTCTATACCTCCAATATACCTTCAGATATACAGCATCCTGCATTCAGTAGCACCCTTAAACCCTTAAGCACACATCCATGCTTGGGCCCCTGGGAACAGAGTTTGATTTATAAATCTAGAAGAGTTAATTATTCAGATTACTTAAAAATACACTCTCTTTCAGAACAGAGGAAAATAACACCTGAAAAAGCAGCCTGCATATTAGCTGGAATTGGTCAGTAACTGGTTCCAGTGTGCAGCCGATACTCACCATTCATTTTCTTCTGCGACTCCTCAAAGAGCTTAGTGGTGGCTGGGCACATCTTACCGGGAATGTAAAAGATCGCCGGCTTCGTTTTTGTGCGGATGTACTTTACGATTTTAGCATTGTGCTCATTCCATTCCTCTTGCTGCAAGAAAAATATATATTTAAAAAAATCAAAGATAGAGAAACTGTTCTGTGTACCTTTTACACATCGTAATGTGGTGTTATGCTACACTAGTGAAAGTACTATTAAAAGCTGCCATGTGTTGACTTTTTGTAAAGTAATTCACAAATCTGTATTTAACAGTGAGTAGGGGACACCCAGAGTAAGTCACTGAAAACGCTGACTGCGTTTTACGCACACACTGTTACAGGCTGTGTGTCAGAGCATAATTACCAGCTGGGCCAGCTCCACTTTGTGCTCCAAGAGCCTGAGCTCCGACTGCTTGGTACGTCTCTCTTCAAAGAGCTCCCGCCTCTCGCTCTCCGCCTTCTTCCGCTCTTGTTCGGCCTGCACCTCCAGCTTCTTCTCTATCTCCAAGCGCTTCTTCTCCTGCGATGACCAGATGGAAGGGGTTCAGATCAAGGCAGAAGCTGGCACGCAATGAAGATCAAGCAAGAAGGATAAGGATAGGGATTAAGGAACATTTTTTAAGGCCCAGGGTGTCACTCACCCGCTCTGTGGCCACCGTGGACTCTTGCTTGAATTTCTGAAGCGTTCCCATCAACAGACCAAACATACGCCGATTCCTGTAATGAGAGAACATGGCTTTTATTAGCCAAAACATGTGCCCACAGTACGAAGACAGCTTATGGAGATCAGTGCCCAGAACTACTGGAAGTGGCATCCATTACATAAAGATTCGGTATTGATGATGTCAAATGACGTACTAGATAGAGAAAAAATGAAGAGCTTCATTTAAAAGGTCCTAAATATCATTTTGTGCTCACTCTGCTCTAAAACTGCACACAATATATCCACTGACCTCAGACCTGTGGGCTTCACATCACACCTCTTACACTTGGAATGGTAGTTTGTCCTGCTCAGTATTATGAGCCAGGAAACCAATCAATGGAACATCCAGCTCTACTAAAAATCTCACAAAACCATCTCCTGTTCGTTAGACAAGCCATGTCTTCTCATGCATCCAGACAAGGAACAGATTGTTGCATAGAGCATTATAAAGCATCCTTAATTCTTATACCGGCCATTATAATACAATATGCATGCTATATAATTAATTATGAAGGTGTCTATATTGCCATAAAGATGAAACCTTCATGGGAGCTTATAACATATAATCAACACTATAATGCCTTATGTATTATTACCGAAGATGCTGTAATGTTTTATTAATTCTTATACCGACCAATGTAATGCATGCTATGTAATGCAGTAGGAAGTTATAATGCATTACTGATGGCAGCTTCACGTAGAGTATTACCAAAAAAATCTTATTTTCACTATTTTGAATTTATTTTTAATAAATTTATGAAGGGTTAGTAAGTTCCCTTTATTCAAATAAGTAAGTGGAACTGGAACACGAGTGTAACAACTAATTTGGGAGCATATAAACCATCTTTTGGAGACACTTTTAGAAACTGAACACGTTACAAAGACACCATTCTCCACAGGAAACCATCCTCATTAAGCACACACAATGCACATAGCCAGAGGTGGGAAGTTTAAGTCCAGAACAAGATTTTGTTTCAACCAAACAGGCTGGAGTTTTACTCCCTGGACCCAAATCACCCTCCTCTGCTCAGGCCTGCTCTGTGCAGAGTTTTCAGAAACGTAGGTGTACAGAAATCACCGTGAATCAGGGCTTATTTTACCTCTGCTTTCCCTTCTCATCCATGGTCTGATCCTGAATGAGGTCTCGGCGTGTCCGCTCTTTAGTGGTGGCAACAACAGAGGACTGCAGTGCTGGCTGGTAAGGAAAAAGGTGACGAGGTCAGGAGGCTCAACGTCTGGCCATCTGCCAGTCGTGAGTTCCTACAACTTAACCAGTCCACAGGTGATGCTAGGGGCCTCCTACCTTCTGGTCATCATCATCATCATCTGCATCACTGTCATGGCGCACATCTCGTGCTCTCTGGTCACCAGCCAACCTTAGAGGAAAGGTGAGAGAGGGACACAAGGTCAACCCAAATTCTGGGTGCAATTACCAGGATTTACAGAGGACTTGTTGCAATTAACACACTTCAGAATGCAATTCCACTTGTGAACCACACACTCCAGGCCCTTTAAAGTAATGTCTATTGTCAAATGTCAGAAAACAACAGGATACGTCAAGGACCTCAAAATCTACAACTGCAGCTAATTAAACAGACAATGTGAAAATTTAAATTGTGATTGCATCAGTTCCCTTGAGAAAGTACATTTACATTTTTACATTTCATTTATCAATCCCTTTATCCAAAGCGATGGACTTTTTTCTTGAGAAGTCAGAGTCCCTGCAGCAACTGAGGTGAAATCACTCAGGCAAACCTTGGATTCAAGCCAGCAACCATCTGATTGGACAGGATCTCTAATACGCCAAATATTGTACTTCAGCAGAAAGTAAATTAAAGCAACGCCAAATTCAACTGTCCTGTATTAAAACAAATTCACGCAAACTCTCACCTCAGCAAAGCCCCTTCAATGTCCCTCTGTTTCGTAGGGGGTCCTCCAGTGGGGTCTGAAAAGCCTCGCCTCCAATACAAAACAAGATTCACAATACATTACGACCAAGTATGAAAAGAGCATAGCCATATTGAACTGCAGACAGTATTCAAGCACTCAATGCTTACCTCAGTGCATTAATTCCTCGTCCCCTGCCTCCCCCAGGTCCTGGAATGGGTAGTCGACGTGCCTGGCCAGGTCTGTCAGTAACAACAGAATTATCAGACTCGTTTCTGCTTAGCTTATAAAAAAAATCATTTTAACAACAGGTAAGTTGGTCAGCATTCACTACATTTAAATGGGCCGTGGGGCATCAGATAATATAATGGACTCTGATTGAAAACAAACGTATTTTCGAAAAGTGACATTTAATCTCAGCTGCAAATTTACTACGGTAATAAGGCACACGTACTCTATAAACGAAGTGCCTATGTCCAAGAAGACCGTAGAAAACACACGAAGAACTAGGATACGTATGATTGTGGCCGATTATCATGCATAAAGTGGAACGGCTGGAGTACAAACGGGTGCCTAAATACTATGGGTTTGTTGCGACCACACGGCAGGGAGCCGACAGCCGCCTAGCCAGCACCATACCCCAACTAAGTCACTTGAATCGGAAAGCGAATAAACTTTTCCATTCTTTTCCCGGTATCTAAGCGGGTTAAATCTTTGAAATGGTGCTTCTTGTCGCCAATTGCGCAACACATGCACAATTATACCAACGCGAATTCAGGAGCTACATAAATCTGCCCGCAAAACTTCATCCGATTAGCAGGTTAGCCAAACGCAGCCGAACGGCCGCATCCGTAAGAAAGCCCGCGCCGCTCCGGGCCTCTGCTCACCTGAGCTCGTTGGGGTCCCTCCCCGTCAGCTTTCTAATGTTTTCATCCACATTTTTCAAGCTCTCTTTCGCCTTTTCGAGCTGATCCTGTAAAGTCCTCACAGCCACCGCCATTTTCGATCCCTCCTCGCCGCCACCGCAAAGCACCTCTGGGTAAAATATGTCATGCGCACATCCCCGCCTCTGAAGAGGAAGGCTGCTCCTCTTCCAAGACCCCCTAGATAGGAGACAACGTGAATCGGCGGGAGCTTCGTGCTTTTCGAACGCACTCCACTGTGTCTTAAAACATGGAACACAGAACATGGAAATCATGCCAATGACGAAACTACTAAACTCAATAGCTTATAAGCCGAATGCCATTTCATACTGCTTTGTTTTAACTCTGGACACAATTAGCTGAGCAGTCGCTGCTCATGTAAGAGACCTGCCAGGCTCATATTCTTCAAATATAGCCTATCGGCAATATAATTTGGAACTAAATTATTCGGCGATTTGTAGACCAAATCCAGTACTTTGTGGGAGACAGAGATCCAGGATCTAAGAGCTGGAGTAATGTGCTCACTCTTCTTGGTGTTAGGATTCTAGCTGCAGCATTTTGAATGAATTGAAGTTGTTTGATTGCCTTTTGGGGAAGACCAGTGAGGAGACATTTACAATAGTGAAATGTACTGGAGATAAATGCATGCATAAGTTTCTCAAGGTCTTCTTGATTTTCCTATGATTTTCGCTATATTTTTAAGTTAAAATGGCTTTGATGTGGTTGCTAAAGTTAAGGTCTTCATCTCTTATAACAGATTTTTGAAGGATATATGGTTTAAATGTTTGTTATATAATGTTTGTTAATAATGTATATTAAAGCTTTATGGTACGTTGGGACACAGATATACTTACATACTGCTTATGAATGTTCTATGAAGGCATTAAGAATGAATTATAAAGCTGCACTGAATGTTCTACAAATGCATCTTGAAGGCATTATGAAGGTGTAGTGTGGCCTTGATTAGCTCGGAATTATACATTCAAAGTATTCTTTATAAATGTCAAGGTGGATCTGAAGCCTATTCTTCCTCCATTTGTGCTTTTTCTTCCTGCATTCCCTCTTTAGAATAACAACTACTGTGGCATTTCTCTATGGTGCTTTCAGTTTGTTGGATTTTACTTTAACCTTATCCGGGGCTATGGCATCAACAACCCTGATAATACGGCTGTTTAGGTTTCCAAGAAGGTCATTGACAGAGCCTGATGTTGTGCATGAAGCCAGATACGGCTTCTGTAAATGAATCCTTAATAGAATATTCTGCCTTTTTTCTGCCTTTTTTCTAATTGTGGTTTAGGGAAGGGTAACTAGAAGAGTTCACAATATGTTCCTAATATCAATGTTAACCAAGTCCAGCATATGACCTTGAAAATCGGTATGACCATTAACACGCTGTGATAAATCCCACGTCAAAGAAATTCTTTAGCAAAGATGTTATTGGGATTATCTACATGGATATTCAAATCACCAGCTATAAGAAAACTGTCAAAATCTGTAGAGATGACAGGAGATCAGAAAACATATCAAACTTAGTATTTTGGAGGTTATAGACAATCACAAATAAAATTTGTGGTGTGTCCTTCATTATGACACTGGGTTATTTAAAGGAGGCAGATTCATCTAATGATGTTTGCCTGAATTGTCATGAGTCCTTAAACAAGACAGCAACACCTCCACCTTTCCTCTCACCTCAAGAAAGTTTTTAAAAAGGTGAAGTTCAGAGGGGTTGATTCAATTAGGACTCTTGAACTCGAGCTGCCTATCAAGCTATATTTCAGTTAATATCAAAAAGTCTAGCTGATGATTAGATATGAGGTTGTTGGCTAAGAATGACCAATAAGAGACCGGATATTTTTTAAAAAGCTAACTTTAAGGCGTTAATGGAGGGCTTCGGACAGAATGATTCTGACATGAGATACATTTTAGATTTGACTTGTTTGCCCATAGGAGGAGATCATCCAATCTGAACTGAGCTAGGACAACAAAATGGCCCCCTTTTCCCAGCTCAAACTGAGAACAAATGTACAACTAACACAGCAGAGACCCCAAGGATGTCCTGGGAGTACTGTGTGGTCTACTGTTGGTTGTGCTGGACACGGCAGATACTGGACGAGGGGGGCGGACTGGTGCGGTCTTGGAGTAGAGGGAGCATCCTGCTTCTTTAGTGAAATTTGAGGACTGGGCTTGATGGAAAAGGAGAACCTTGTTCCAGCACACACAAACTTACCTGAAAGTAGTAGGTGCAGTGGTGATGCAGTGAAATCTGGGAGAGTGGGGGGTAAGAGATGGGGTAACTGGGATGTCTGAGGTGGCAGAAGTAAGATGTCCCAGATCTCTGCAGGCTTCAGCAGTGGGTGCTGGGGAGTGCTTCTATGTTCCTGCCCCATATCATTACAACTGTCACCATTAGATAAGAATTCAGCTGAGATTGTGTCCTTGGTGGCTAAATGCTGATTAGCTGTGTCTGTAGTGCGTTACACTATTGTACCACAACTAAAATAACGCAAAGGAATTGTTTACTTGTGATGCCCAGGAGTCTAGCTAACACGTATATTTCACATCTACTTTTTATTTTGAATTCCTGGAAAATGTTTATCCCATATATTAGTGAAAGCCGATCGATAACATACAACGCCAGTTCATTTCTTACAGTACGCAAGAAGATGAAGACATTCTGGCGGTGGCCAACAGGGTGCGCTGTATGATTTGCCTCCCGCAGTTCCGCATAGCCGGACCTCACCTCGCGTGTCCAGTTACGGCGCTACAATGAAGCGTCACTTCAGTTAAACAGTTCCCGTCAAGTCTTTACTTTTCCTTTCTAACATTCACAATAAAACCACGCCGCAAATATGGAAATTGGGACCGAAATAAGCAAGAAAATACGGGTATTATGTCATTTAATAGCTTTTTTGTAAGTTACTTTTTATAAGTTTTAGAAAGGCTCGGTAAACAAGGCCAGAATGGCGGAACGGGGCAGCTGCCTTGTCAGGGTGACATGATATAGCGTTGGTGTAACGATATTCTAGCTTGAATAGTCCGGGCGATTAACGTGTTACTGGTTTGGTAGCGGGCTCTCTGTGTCAGTTCTTGAAGCAGTTTTGCTCGTATGTTAAACGCTTACGTCTTCGGCCTAGCTAAGATGGCTCTGGGTAGCGTCAATGTTTGCAATATTTACTGCAATAGGATTTTAAAATGCAGAAATATCGAAAAATGGCTATGATGTTGGTTTTGAGTGAATCTAAGCAAGGATGCGTTTAAAACACTGATGTCTGATTCACGAGTATCTGAGCTATTCGTTAGTTTGTGTGAATGGAATGAATGAATCCATGTTTTTGCAGACAGCGATTAAGGGCAAATTGCAAGAACTTGGCGCCTATGTCGGTAAGTTTTCTTTTTTTTAGCGGTTGCAACTCCGCCGATCTCGTATTTGGATTTAATCGTTGCTACCGTCTTGCTGCTAGTTGCTCCTTTCCTGATTTTCGTCTGTCCACCAGACGAGGAGTTGCCCGATTACATCATGGTGATGGTGGCGAACAAGAAAAATGCACAGCAGATGGCAGAGGACTTGTCCCTTTTCCTCGGCAACAACACCCTAAAGTTTACTGTGTGGTTAGTGTTCTGGTTTAATCAGCCATTTTCATATTCTCTGCCGTTGCACTATTATTATTTATTAATCTATTTTTTAACTGTCTAAATGTATGTCGTGCTATTGTTAACTTGCAAATTTCTTCGGGATTAATGAAGTGAATGTCTGTCACATTTTTTGAAGGCCTCTTACTCAACTTTTTAGGTCCTGAAATTCATATTTGACATTTATTGCAGGTTACACGGTGTCCTGGAGAAGTTAAGATCAGTGGCAGTCGGTAAGGCTCACTGACTGTGATGAAATAAAATGGATGTGTTTTATATAAATAAATAGGAAGTACAGAAGGTGTCACTCAGTAGCTCCATGATTATTAGCTCCTGTGAAGTGATCGCTTATGTGGTGGCTATCGAGGAACCCTCAGCTTATTTTGTCTGCAGAACCAACTGCACTTAGGACGCAGCACCCCAGCGCTGATCCCAGTGGTGCAGGGAGAGGCCGGGTAGTATCCCTAGATGACAGGAGGGGAGAGGATCTACGTGGCTTGGCAGTGTCTAGCTCGCATCCTGATCGGACGGAGGCCCGCGTCACTACTAGCTCTGTGCATGAGCATCACATTACCACTGGGCGGTGTGTGTGATACCTATGAAGATAATTGTGTTCAGGGACAGATGTGAGTGTCCCCCGTTAATCCAGCATCCTGTCTCTGTAGGCTAACCTCCACAGTGAAGCCTCTGGTGGAGCTCCTGTCCTCCGAGGCTATCATTGACATAAAGCCTGAGCTGGATGATGACCTTATTGCGGAGGATCTGGCAGAGGGGGGCACTGGAGGCGGCAGAACCACGGTGCCAGCTGGCCACAGCTCCACCCGCCCCTCCGCTGAGCTGTACAGGCCCCCACCGGCGGTACGGGCTGCCGGGGCTCCAGCCCGCACACCTGGCCGGGCCCAGGAGAGCCTGCATGGTTACAGGCCCACAGAGCAGCCTTACAGCAGGCCACACCACACCTCTATGCAGGACAGCAGGGGCTCCCGGCCTGCCAGAGAGGTGAGCTCTCCAGCGCAGATACAGTTACATCAAGGGCCATCAGAGGGGCAGATTCAGGGGGGCCTTGAATACTTAAAATTGTGGGGGTCGGGAGTCGGAGTTTATAGGTGGCTTCTGCATTATTCCATGCCCGTAGGACGAGGTCTCCCGCAAGCGCAAGGCCCCAGTGGCCAGCTCCATCGTCCGCGTCAGCAGGGGCGATGGGCGGGAGAGCGAGCAACTGGAAGAGGAAGACGAGGAGGAGGAGGACGAGGATGAGGAAGGCTATGGGGGACGGAGTGGTGGCCTGTCCAGCAGAGTGTCCTTACCATCCAAACCGGAGCGCAGGTGCCCCCAACACACCAGGACTCATTTCTTACGGCATACTCACACTTGGCCCAGTTGCCTAGTAATGTGCCCGTGCATGATTTGCCCCCCCACTCCCCTGCTGGTCTGCGCTCATAATGCATGATACGGATTGGCTAATCAGAGTACAGTGGTACCTTGGAACATTAACTTAAACTCATATACATTATTTCTTTAATTAACGGTTTAGGTACTAGTCAGAAAAAATTTGACAGACCTGTTCGACATCTGAGTCGGTCAACCTGAGAGATGTCGAGGTCCACGGTTCTGCTGTGCAGCCATATGTAGCCGCTTGAAGAGAGAGGTCTTCACCTGTTACTTACCAATGAGCAGTACAGATCAGCAGTACTCGACCAATGAAATCTGTGATGTGGGGCAGTAGTGTGTGGCCTGGCAGGTTAGGTTTTTGCACCAGTGATTGGAAAGTAGCCAGCTTGAATCAATCCCAGAGTGTCAGCATTGGACCTCTGAGTGAGGCCCTTAACCTTAGCTTCCTGTTCTGCTATTCGCTTCCTATTGCAGACCCACTCTGCCTCCCGCAAAGCAAGCCAACAAGAACCTGATACTGAAGGCCATCTCTGAGGCCCAGGCGTCCATCTCAAAGACGACAAATTACACAACAGGTGAGATCCAAACTGCTCTCTTCTCACCAGTAGCACATCAGAACGAGAAATAACTGCTGAAAACGATGTTGTCTGCCGTCGCCATGACGACTCCCCTCGTCTCTCAGCACCTCAGCGGCAGATGGTACCTGTGGCTCCCCGCACGCGTTCTGCCGGGGATGAATTGGGCACGCCCCATCTGCAGGCCCCAGAGGACCCGCTCAGCCCCACTCCTAGAGAGCAGACTTATGTCCCGACTGAGCTTGCATCAGGCAGGCAGGAAGGTCAGTGCGCTGTCACATGCCAAATGCCATTTCCTTTAAGTGCTCAGCGATGACCTTCTCGTTGGCGTTAAACCGCAATATTATGTTTCTGAGTGTGTCAAAAGTCATTTCAAAATCTCTTCTAAAGTCAGGCCAGTATTTGCCGCAACATCCCAGTACACCTGTGTACTTTTTAGCTTCATATTTTTTCTCCTGAGCCATGATACCCTTACTATCCATAAAAACGGCTTCAACACATTCTTTTACTGCCTGAAACTTCTGCACAGTACTGTACATCGTCGTAGTGCAATGTTTGCGATGACGTGACTGAGCTTTGACCTGAACCCCAAGTTAGATTGCACACTTCAGAGTAATTTGGGACGGTAGACAGTATGTTTTACAGCGTATCATGGTGAAGATCACGTGAAAGTATTCAGAAGTTGCTGTCTTCTTCATGCGCACTGTGGTCCCCTCCCCCCCCCCCCCAGTTCAGATGAGGTCCCTGTCCTCCCGGCTGCAGATAAACGTCTCAGAACACGGAGCAAGGGGACAGCAAGGTGACTATGCAGGTTGCCAAGCTGTGTCGCTCATCTTCTGTGCTTCTCGCTAGTGTCAATTGCTACTCTCTTATTTACTCATCCCCCCCCCCCGCACCGTGACGATGCACCCCTTCCCCCACAGCCTTCGTGGTGTCCGAGTTGGGCGGGATGAAGTCCAGTGATACGCGCTCCTTCATCGTGCGGCGGCCAGAGGCGGAGAACCCGGGGTCCGTGCAGAACCGGCTCGGTGGCCTGGAGGAGGACACTGCGCCCGCCACACCACGCACGGTGCAAACCAGGTATGTGAGAAGACGACATCCTAAGCAGGAGCAGCTGATCCTCATGGTCAGCTTGTCTTCTCTGTGTGCATACACCTGTTTTTTGCAAATATTTAGTTTTATTTTGTGTGCCGTCGTGAGCGTGCCTAATAGTGTCTGTCATGGTGGGATGTTTCAGTCGGGACAGGATGGAGACCCCGGTTTGCGCCAGCCCCAAGTTCATCGTGACCCTGGATGGGGTGCCCAGCCCCCTGGCGGACGTCATGGAAAGTGACACAGACAGCGGGGAGAGGCCCAGAGCGAGCGTGCACCAGCGGCTGCAGCGAGAGCAGCCTTACTCAGAGGGTGAGTCCCACGTCTTGCACTGCGGGCTTCCAGCCGCTCTCCAAACAGTCGGCGGCCGATATGCTCCATGATTGTGGTCATCTTCCCGTCCCAACCTGATAGAAGAGGAAGAGCCAGAGGTGGACGCCGATGTCCCCGTCAAGCGACAGAAGGTTCTGGAGCGATGCAAGTTCTGGCCTGTGTGCAAGAGCGGAGACGATTGCCTCTACCATCACCCCACGACCAAGTGCAAGTAAGCTGCCCCCCAACTCTCTGATCTGCCTCATTGGGGTTTTCTGCTGCATGACATAACTCAGCCTCTGGCTCTGTGGTTATTGCTGGAGAAACACTGCCTCTTCCTTGATTGAGCACTTAGGGTGTTGCCAGAAAATGCAGTGGTCAGATTTTGAATCATCACCAACTTCCTTTTTTGTTTCCTGCAGGACGTTCCCTAGCTGCAAGTTTGGAGACAAGTGCCTGTTTGTGCATCCAAACTGCAAGTACGACGCCAAGTGCACCAAGGCCGATTGCCCCTTCACCCACGTCAGTCGGAGAGGACCTCCCGCACCTCCCCGCTCAGGTGCCTGTCCAGTCCTCCCTTTTCACCTCTTCTGCCTTTTTAAAATGTGGTTGTTCACTTGCATATCACAGTGTATCTGACAGACCTTAAACTGAAACGTCTTATATTTTAACCAGCCGTTGAACACTGGCAGTTACTTAATACCGGTCTAAGCTTTGTGCTAGACAGTTTATGCATTATTTCTTTCTCACATGATCCACTTGAATTCAGAGCCAAGTGACATCACAAACCATGTGATTCCCGGCCCCACCTTTCTTCAGCATGTTTCTGTCCTGCTTCTCACGCCATGGTTTTTCTCCCAAAGCTGCCCAGCCGTCCAGCGCCACCTGCCGTTTTTTCCCTGACTGCAAGAAGATGGACTGTCCATTTTATCACCCCAAGGTGAGTGTCTCCCACCGTTACTCTCGCACTACACCTCATCTGTAGCTGTGAACTGGGCCCTGATGCCTTTTGTTATCCCCTGCTTCAGGCCTGTCGGTTCGCAGCACAGTGCAAGAGGACCGGCTGCCCCTTCTACCACCCCGCTCAGTCTGTGCCACCTAGACATGCCCTCAAGTGGACGAAAGCCCCAAACAGGTATCCAAACTTGCACATGCAGCCAATCAGCTACGGCTCCTCTTCATGTCGCGTGTCCCATGTTCTCTTCTGGCTCCTTGTTATCTACTGTGCATGCTGGCTAGAAGAAGCTTGTTGTCCTCAGTCCCTTGACTTATTGAATCTGGCTGCCTGTTTTCCAGCCACTTCTGTCACCACTGAGTGAGATATTCACATATTATTTATGACTTACACTAAAAATGTAAGCAATGCATTTTTTTGCGCATGTCTTGAGCTGAATACTCTGAAACAATTGAGATTTAGCATATACATATAGCATCACTTAGCATGTACATATAGCATCACTTAGCATATACATATAGCATCACTTAGCATATACATATAACATGAGTTTTAAACTCAATGTGATCTGTTCCTTCACCCCCAAATGCAATCCAGAGATTAATTAGGAAATCTTATGGTTCATTTGTGGTTTATTTCTTTATCCCCCCCCCCCCCCCAAGACACTTTATATCTGAGTGAATAATGCTCACATTTCTAAGTCTTTTTTTTTTCTTCCAACAGTTAAATATGTGGAGTTGTCACAACACTGGCAGAGCCAAGGAAAAAAAAAGTGGTTGTATTAACTTTTTTTAATTAGTTTGCTTCTTAATTGTCAGAGTGGTATTTTAATTTAGTTTCTTTTCAAATTGTGAACTTCTGTTTTTTTTAATCAGTTTTTTTTTGTAAACACCTGTACATTGAGTCCACTGTTATGGTTATATTAAAGTACCGTACCACAGTGTTCTTAACCTGCATTGTCTTTATTAAATGCCCTGGATAATGGCTTCAGTGTAATGTGTCCAATAGAAATGAAGCTTTACTTTGGTCTCAGAGTATTTAGTTCTGGGATTTTCTCACTGCCCATCCATACAATGAATTTTACAGTGTATAGTGTGAGTGGCATTTAGAACAGATGTACAGTGTTTAGTTGGTAGTCCCTGAGCTTTTTTTGACACTGCTCCAAGGGCATAGATGTAGGTATGGACACAGATACACGTATATGTCCTTATAAATGCTGTGTTAGTACCCTGTGTGTTTAGGGAGGCGTGGGCTTCAGGAGTGATGTGGTCCCTACCAGAACTGAAACCAGCTCTGCTTCCTTCCACTGCTCCTTGTTTGTCTGAGTCAAACAGGCCCTCTTACGTGCACTCCCCAGCACTGCCACTAGAGGACACCCTCTCTGTGCCTTCACAGCCTGGTGCACAACATAGGTTGGGTTCAGATCAGGCAGGCCGTTCCTCCCAATCACACCCTTCCCGGTTTCATTATCGCTACCTACACGAGCGTTAAAGTCCCCCGGCGGGGGGCTTCCAGTACCCTTTCCAAGGTCTCCAAGAAGGTCAGATACTCTGAACTGTTGTATGGTACATACGTAAAGACCACAGTCAAAGGTTGTTTCGCTGGCACGAAGTCAAAGAAAGGTGGCCCTCTCGTTCACTGGGATAAACTCTGGGTAAGCTTCATATCTGAGTGAATCATTGTCGCTGACTAATTTCTCAGTTACATGGGGCATGTGCAATCACCTGCAGGGCTTTAGAAGACGGGTGAAATGCTTGTCCAGATACTAGTTTTTCAGTGCTATACGGTATTTTACTTACGCCAACAGTTTGGTCAGCAGTTTAGTAGTATGCCTAAATATTGAGAAGTATTGCGACGTCCAAAAGTTAGTGATCTGTATAAATTTGGCGTTTGGTTGTGTTTAATAAACGTGTCAGACTTAACTGCAAAAACTACCACCACACCACCAGGGGGAACAACTGTGTCGTTGAAAACCTTTCATGGGTCTTAGATCTTGCATGTATGGGGTTGTGAATGGTATGTGAGGGTGCGTGATGATGATCTGGCGCCCTCTCCTGGGTCATTCCCTGCCTTGCGCCTGTTGCTTCTGGGATAGACTCCGAACCCCCGTAACCCTACTTCAGGCAACCAAGTATAGAAAATTAGAATTTAGTGAGTAATTGTCGACACACCGCAACACACAGTTCACAACAATGAAATGTGCTCTCTGCATTTAACCCATATGTGACAATGTGACATAGCAGGGGGCAGGTAATTCAGTACCCAGGGAGCAGTGCTTTGGGGATGGTACCTTGCTCAGGATACCTCACTGGTGTCTTGCTGGTCGGGGACTCTAACCTGCGATTTTTTTCGTTACAAGTGCCCGTCCCTAACCATTAAGCCACCACTAAATAGATGGATGGATACTTAGGTCTTTAACATCTGAACATTATCAAATATCCCTTTTTACATGGCTGGTACGGCTCTTTTGGTGTCCGAACCAAGCAGGTGCCTCTACGTGCTCCCCAGCGCTACCCTGAGAGGGCGCGCACGCCTCTCTTCAGCCTGACGTCACCACCCGGTGACGCTAATCAGCTCGAAAAGCCACCTCTGTTTCCGCCGGGCGCAGTGGCGCGAGCCTGTAATCCAAGCTACCGGGAGGCTGAGGCTGGCGGACCGCTTGAGCTCAGGAGCTCTGTGCCGCAGCGGACTATGCCGATCGGGTGCCCGCGCTAAGCTCGGTATCGATATGGTGCTCCCGGGGGAGCTCGGGACCACCAGGTCACCTAAGGAGGGGTGAACCGGCCCAGGTCGGAAACGGAGCAGGTCAAAACCCCCGTGCCGCTCAGTAGTGGGATCGCGCCCCTGAATAGGCGCTACGGTGCAGCTTGAGCGACACAACGGAACCTAGTCTTTTATTCATCTTCTACATCTTCACTTCACTCCAGCTCTCTGTTCAGACGGCCACCTAGCCTATTCCAATGTTGCCCAAAAGGTTTCCCTGCTTATATAAACTTACCGGCATATCAAATCTCCCTGTCACAATCAAGGTGTGTCTGTGTGTGTGTGTGTGTGTGTGTCTCTCTCTCTCTCTCTCTCTCTCTCTCTCTCTATATATATATATATATATATATATATATATGCAGACTTTCTGTAAATCCTTTAAAAATTGTTTCACTCTCAAATATCACTGTGTGTGTCTCCTATATGATATATTTAATTGATTTTTTTCATCGTAACAACCAACGATTTATACTGGAAAATCATGAACATTGACAAGGATGCCCAAACTTACGCACCCCACCGTCTGT
>JABFEB020000039.1:14425429-14445546 GCA_019775895.2 Stomatorhinus ivindoensis
ATCGATATGGTGCTCCCGGGGGAGCTCGGGACCACCAGGTCACCTAAGGAGGGGTGAACCGGCCCAGGTCGGAAACGAAGCAGGTCAAAGCCCCCGTGCCGCTCAGTAGTGGGATCGTGCCCGTGAATAGACGCTACGGTGCAACCTGAGCAATACAACGGAACCTGGTCTTTTATTCACCTTCATTCTAGGTATCTATTCAAACGGCAACGTAGCCCCAGCCCTCCGAAATGATTTTCAGTTTATTTACCTGGTGAAATGAAGTTTAAATAAATGAAATAAATAATGTAACAATACACGTAAGTTAGTGGTTTATTTATTGTTAGGTACTCTAATGTTACGCTGCTTTATTGTTTTCATCATTATCTTCTCGTAGTACTGCCATTGCAGTCAGATCTCGCAGACTACGAGGAGTATAAATTGTCTGACTTGGCTGCAGTTAGTTTATACTCCACCCCTGCAGCCGCCGGCAGATCTCGCTCCACGTCACGTCAGCTGTAGACAGACCTAAGTCTAAGTCGAACGCACCCAATAGCAGAATGGGTGTAACCCACATCTTCAACTCAGCTGATTGGACCACAAATGCATTTTCCTTACAAATGTGGCACCATTTAAAAGGGAAATAAACAGACTTTCCAACGTTGTAAGATTTATTGCCAAGAAACATTGTCACAACAAAGAAATAATTAACCCAAATTTCCTTCCTTTTGTGCTAATTTTGTACAGTTGCCACGCTTTACAAATTTCACTTGAAGTGGCTCCTTTGTATCCGAATCAAAAAGGGAAATCTACGCTCTCTGCAGCGCAACCACAAGAGGGCGTGCACGAATCGCTTCAGTCTGACGTCACCGCCCGGTGACGCTGATCAGCTGGAAAAGCCGCATCTATTTTCGCCGGGCGTGGTGGCGCGCGCCTGTAATCCAAGCTACCTGGAGGCTGAGGCCGCCGGACCGCTTGAGCTCAGGAGCTCTGTGCCGCAGCGGACTATGTTTAAAGGCTGTAATGATCTCTGTAACATTCACTATAATTTTGCTTCCTGTAGGACTTACCCAGCTACAAGTTTGGAGCCAAGGGCCTCATCGTTCATCGAAACTGCAAACATGATACCAAGTGCACCAAGACCGATTGTCCCTCCACCCATATCTGGTCTGTCAACCTTCCTGTCTCTTCCCCATATTTTCCTATTTTCTGGGATTGCCACATAGCTCAGTGGGTTGACTGTATGATGGTGTGTTTATTACTGTTTGATCATGGATGCAAGCCTGATCAGAAGCCAGACTGATGTGTTATTGTAGATATTTTGCATTTGTTCCCCTGTATTAAGTTTGTAACGCTTGTGTCCTGGGAGCTGTACTGCAAAGCGGGGTTATTGGCTTATGGGGGTAACTTGTCGGATTTAAGGTACCACAGTTTAAATGGACTTCAAATTCATTCACTTACATTTTGCCCAGACTACCTTAAATCCAACAAGTTACCCCAATAAGCCAGTAACCCCGTTTCATAGTACAAGCCACTGTTCTCTTCTAGTACTGTTCGTAAATTTTGTTCCTTGTTATCTTAGTGTGGTCTTCTTTGTTTGTGTTTTGTAGGTTTGATGCTTAATTCTAGGTTCAGTTAATTGTTCCATCTGTTGCTCATTGTCCTGTGCCCTCTGTGGTTGGTTGATTATTTGATGTTCCACACCTTGCCCCCTCATTAGCCTGGTTGCTTATTATACTTAAGTGCTGGTTCCTGCTCCATTCTTTAGTCTGTTATTTTGTGGTTAGTTACTGTGTGTTTGTTGATCTGTTTAGGTGCGCACCCCTGTGTATTTGCACTGATGCTACTTTGATTAATTCTGATTTCTCCTATTTTGTTCTGACCTACCACAGTCCCTCTATTTCATGGCTTTTCCTGTGTGCTTTGTTTTTATTAATAAGCCCCTTCTGTCGCTGCGTTGCTAAGTGGATCGTCACAGTTTTTCCTGCCTGTGCCATAACTGTACTATTTCATCACATAAAACTTGGGTCAGAATGGTTTGCACATTTCTCGAACTGGAGCTGTTGTTCACACATGTCGTCTTGGATGTACCTGGGCCTTGGGTGGTTTCATCTCATTGCACATGTGGTGGTCATGCTAACAGTAAAAGGTGGTCTGTTACCTTTACCTGCATGAGTGTCAGGGCCTTTGAGGTGGAAGTGTAGGAACCCATCGATACCTTAATATTTATAAATATTTTAAGGAGACCTGTCACTCACTCTGATAGGGAAGTGATGTTATGGTGTTTATTTTGCTGTCCTGTCTGACATCTGACACAAACTGCAGATTTTCTGTTTCATGAAGTTCTTTAGAAGGATATACACTTACTCTTTCTATTTGCTCCAATAAGGTAAATAAGTGTTTTTATTGTTACATGATCTACTTTAGTAAGCAAGAGATACAAAGCATAACTTTATGTAGTTTGAAAAATGGAAACATTCTAAAAATGCTTTGGGGCAGCTGTTTTTATGGAAAAAGATCAATAGATCAACACGTACGTTTATATGTTATTTAAGGTAGCTTGAGAAAAATAGCTTTGTTTAATAAGGTGAGGAGTATTTGAGAGGTTTTTGGGGTATTCCTGAAGCAGAGCTCCAAACTAACTTTTTGCACTGGTTGCCCTCGTCCGATTCATTTAGGTGCAGCCAAATGTCCTCAGCACCTTTACCGCCACGATAATGCATTTTAAGGGGGGCCTTTTTCTCATTTCCCAGATGCATTGATAGTTATGTAAATTGTTGTAAACAGGAATAAAGCTACACGTTAATGTTTGTCTTTATTTGAATCACGGCACAAACAAAAAACATGCAACAAAAAAAATACTTTTATAGCAAAACATAAAAAGTGCTGATGTTTAAAGGATTAACAAACTGAAATTTTCAACAACTCGAATGACTCGTGTCTGCTGGTCGCCCCAACTCTCGCGCTTTCTGACTGTCACTGTCATGCAAGAAATCTAATTGCAAATCTATATTACTCCATTACGAACTTAAAAATAGCTACATCAAAAGTGTTGTGGTGGTTTGCAAACCATACACACAATTTACAAGGTAATAAAACTCTTACATTGATGTAAATGCGTGTGTTGATTTGTCTCAAATTGAAAATCTCACGCCAGCCAGCTGACCACAGTTAGCAACCATGGCACTACTCCAAGATACTAGACATAGAAAAAGCTTCGGTTTGCTGCTGCCTGACACTGAAATGCTGGGATGCTTTTCCAGCTGACCTTAAGTAGGTCCTGCGTTTAATATGCTGAGCACTTATACTCAAACTCCTCCAAAATCATTCCTACTGAGTTTAGGTCAGGTGGCCAGGTCATCTGCGACAATATCGCTCTGCTTTGTAGGCAGCATTATGAAGTGTGTGTCGATTATGTTTATATTACGTCGTGGGGACCACAAGGTCTATCTGCACATTTATCTGATCCACCAGCAATATTTCGATCATAATTGATGCTGGTCCACCAACACTTAAACACACAACAGTTTTTTCCCGATTTGGTTTTGGAACGGAAAATTCCAAGAAAGAATGACACGCGGATTATAAACGGCCGTTTAAAAAAGGTGTACTTGTTATTTTAAAATCGTTTACATCTGCTTAATGTTACTGACATGTTTTATTAGATTGTAGCCCATTTTTAGCTCGAATCCATTTAAGTCTAAAGCAAAATCCCTAATATCGATTTATTAATAGTCTTGCAGGTTAAGCAATCATGTTGCTACCAAAATACATATACGGTTATAAAAAATATCTTTATCGAGTTACGTCTACTATCTAATAAAACATGACGATTATACTATCAAGCTAATTGTAAACGATTTTATAGTTACTAAAACATACCCTTCTAAATCCTTCGTAAACGTAGGCCTATATATAGTTTCAGAAACACTGGTCTCTAGTGGCGCAGACCCGCCCCTTCTCTGCCTCTGATTGTCCCTGAAGAGAGCTCAGATAGACCTGCGACATGTTAGGCGCACCAGTGCGACCGAGGGAAAACCGTTTTCCACAGATTTGGTCACTACTTCGTGCTTAGCCATTAGCAGTAAAACCTTAATCAACATCCGTAGTGAGAAGCTGCAGTAAATGAACTGGATTCAGACTTGAGTGTCTATAGATACTGGACAGAAACATAGAAATGAAATAATTACACACATTGACTGCATAAAATAAGTTCACAGAAACGGTTTGAATGCCTGTTTTGACAAAAACCTGATACTTTCATGGGAAATAGTTTAAAAATGGCATTTCTTGGGTCATTTAACTAATTGCTATATATTTACAAGTTAACAGTTGAAAATATTTTTGTTACTGCCAAACCAGGCACACAAACAAGTATTCAAAACACAGAGTTTAGTCTTACTTAATCTCGCCAATATATGTTCACAAAAAATTACCACCTTAAATCTGTTTAGCTTTGAAGTGAAACATAAGCATGATGTGATTACATGTTACTTTGGAGAGAATAATTGTAGTGCTCAGGTTAGATTTATAAAATTAATCTGAAATAGAACTTTCTTTTTAATGACCCCATTAGAGAGGGCACTGTCAGAGAGCTAACTTTCTTTCAAATATAGTTAGCAGCAAAACCTTAATCAGCATCTATACTGGGAGGCTGCTGTAACTGACACAAACTTGAGAGAATGAAGTTACTGAACAGTATGAAGATACTGAATGGTAGAAAAGAAATAAAGACACGCAATGTCTGCATAAAAATAGGTTCATAAGAATGGTTTGCATGTCCATTTTGACAAAAAAATACTT
Organism: Stomatorhinus ivindoensis; assembly: GCA_019775895.2. NCBI lineage: Eukaryota > Metazoa > Chordata > Actinopteri > Osteoglossiformes > Mormyridae > Stomatorhinus > Stomatorhinus ivindoensis. The sequence goes on from JABFEB020000039.1 coordinate 14,430,212, forward strand.
TGATGGGAGATAAACAAATGGTATTTCATAGTAGTTAACAGTTACAAATATTTTTGTTTCTGCAAAGTTAGCTGCACAAACAAAATATGCCTGCTGAGCAGTATGACCCAGGATATTCTGTATGTGTTAACATGCTTCGGTGTAATTCATATAGAAATATTAAGCTGTACAGTTAAAATCTGCATCTGCACTATTTATGTGAATTTATTTGAATTAGATTCTCTTTTACAGTTTCTCAGTCACCTTCGTACATTTCTCGAATCATCCGTAACATTTGCAATTTGTACAAATAGCACCACACAGTGGATCACCTGAAAAATTCATGCCTCAAAAGTACATATTTATGTCAATGAACTTGTCAGTGCCTCCAGAATGACAAGTCCTTGTGTCACTGTTCATGAACAAGATGGTCAGAATGCTTATAGCCCTCTTGTCAATATAACTGTTTAGTTTAAGTATTTTCACATTCATGATGACTGAAAATGCACTTTTCTTTTTGGTATGTATTATTTCAACAATACAATGGTAAATATGTCACACACATGTAAACATATATACAGTGTGTATATATAATCACTATAAGCATGCACACATGTACATATGTGCAGTACATGTACAGTATGTAACTCTAAAGTATACCTAATCTATGTGTAGCGGAGTGATCTACAATACCCTTCTACCCCTTTCTCTGTTTTCCCTCCCTACCCTTCCACCATGCAGCCTTACTCCTCTTCTTACCACCTTATGACTCTGTTCATTTCCTTGTTCTTCCATTGCCAAATTGTAACACTGTGTTGTGCTCTGTCAATATATGCTCGCCAACTGAAGGTTCAGGAGATGCACCTCTGAGCTATTTTAGAGAACTGCTTGCGCACAGGCCAATCTAATAACATTCCCCTCTATTGGTGAAAGTCAAGATTCAGCTAAAAACATTTCATAAATTGAGGACACATCTATAAAAAAATACTGTAACCGAGATGTATAGCAAATATACTTGACCAATTAAGACAACTGGTTTTACCTTTTTCCATTTCGTGACATATATAATGAACTAATGCCTAGATGTTTTGGGAGGTAAGACTATTCAACAGAGTACCGATATAATACATATTGACCAATTGATAATGTAGCAATTAGTAGATGATTGTACACTGTGACTGTGCCAAAGCATTTGAAATTTGACCAAATGAATGAGACTTTGCTTTTATGATGTGCACAAGGGACACAATGATGTGGAGCTTGTATAAGTAGTTATGAGAATTTCATTCCTGAACTGAGAAATGTACCAAAGTGACTGAGAAAAACTGTAATTGTACGTCAAGTTTGAATTTCAGTTCTGCATCCCGTCTTCAAGCACAATTTAACTTCAGTTCAATCTGATTCTTGTCTAACCTGCTATTTTCAATTGCAGTCTGAATAGTGCAGAATCCTGCTCCTGCTGCAGATAACAGTGAGAGGACATCCCACACAAATGTAATTCTAAAGGTTCAGTGTAAGGCCATTTGGAGCATTTTTGTGATATTTCTTTAAACTGCATGAGATCTGGTGTTGTAATCCCCCTATGAAATTAAAGCCAATCTGATGTCTGAGATTTAAGCATTCTAGGGTTTTCCATCACATGTTTCTTTTATATTCCCACAGACTCCCCCAAAAACACTTTGGTGTTAATTGGAAAAGACAGGAGTCTAACTTGCAGCAGTGATGCCAACCCAGCAGTGAACAATTACACCTGGTATAAAGTGACTGGGGGTGAAATTGAAGTTGTGTCAAACACACAGAACCTCACCTCTAATATCACTGAGGTCAGTGGACAGTATTACTGTCAGGCTCAGAATGAACACGGCCTGCAGAATTCAAGCACTGTGCAGCTCCACTGTGAATGTAAGTGTCACAAAGTATCGCTTTCAAAATAATGATGTTCTATTGAATTTATGGTCATTTATCTCATTGTTTGACATGTGCAAACATACAGGCCAAATCTATAATTATACCCAACAGCTACAAAACCAGGGCCTGTATCATGAAGTGAGATTTAGGAGGTGTAGCTGTAAAGAGAACAAAGACAGGAAAGAATGGACCACAGAGGTTCCAAACAAACGCAGACATATGTAATAATTATTATTCATTGGGAGGCAAGGAAACACTAAGCTAACTAACAGGAAATGGCAGGGGGGAAGCCACACAGAACACTGGTAAACATACTAGCACCAATAGCACAGACGTCACATACAAAGACCAACAAAGTAACAGGGTAAGAGCTTATCAGCAAGGGATAGGTATGGATGGGTAACACCAGGGACTGGGAGTTACACAGCATAGGTGAGGGGAATTAACAATTATTAAACACCAAGGACTGAAACACCAGGGGAAATTCGGAACGCAGAAGAATGGGATGGCTGGTGACATCTGCTGGCCAAATGGGGAAACGGCATAAAACAAGGCAGGGACCAATCTTGACACTTTATCAGAGATTTGCTACAAAAATTTTTTTTAAGACCTGCAGCAGACCTGGACACCCTGCATAATGTAAAGCAAGGCTGACAATAGGCTTTTGCAGAATTAGCCCTGGTATGAATTGACAAGTATGGTAGGCCATTTTAGCTTTAATTCATTTTTAGAAGATATCGCAAATTCACTTCTAACTAGTTAAAATGCCAATGTTTTGGCACCAGGAATTCAATTGTAACTAACTTTATTTAATACTGAATTATAAATATGAGTTCAGGTCAGGGTAGGGAGCATGCACTGATGCAGCTCCACACAGCAAAATTCCTCAGGATCCCGGCCAGCGACCCCCCAGGCAGATACACGGTCCAGTCCCACCCTCCGGAAATGGCCATCCATCTGCCGCATTCAGGTGTTACCTGGGCGTCCCCTTGGCCTGGTCCAGCCTCTCGGATCCTCAGCAATGAGCCGGATCACCCTCATGGAAACGTGGCTCATGGCTGTAGTGCAGTAACTGATGCTGCCTCACAATGCAGGTCCAGGTCATTCGAGTCCCGGTGCTCCCTGTCTTGCTGTATGGCTGTGAGACATGGACGCTACCAAGTGAGCTGAGACGAAGACTAGACTCCTTTGGTACTGTGCCTCATTCAGGACTCCTCTGGAAACCGCTCATTCGACATGAAGTCAAGCCAGCAGTAGCCAAGGATTCTCCAAAGAGACACGGTACTGAGACAATGACATGCGTGACCACTGCCGGAGGAACAAGACAGAGAACAAGACAGAGAACAAGACAGAGAACAAGACAGAGAACAAGACAGAGAACAAGCAGGATGGCGAGCCATCCCATCACAGGACATTTTAATCACCAAAAGAAATAATAATAATCTGACATAGGTAGGGACTCAAGTTGCATGACTCAACTCGGCTTGGACTTGAGTCACAAATTTGATGACATGACTCAACAGCAAAAATGATGGAAAGACTTGGACTCAAGGGTATATGACTGGAACCTTGACTTGGTTTTACCATATTTTGACTCGAGTTCCCTCCCTGGGATGTTGTGACGTGTAACATAAATACTCACAGCACCTGCACTGCAATGCAAGGGAAATGCACGAGGACTGTGTTTGAACTCACCATAATTCTAATGTATGAAAACATTTTCTTTTATCTTGAAATCCATATGTACTGTGTGTGTGTGTGTGTGTGTGTCTGAAAGAGAGAGAGAGAGAGAGAGAGAGAGAGACTGGAAGAGTTCAGTTCCAATTTATTTCACGCTTATAATGTACTGCATTTATTTATATATGGTGTATTTATAATGTATAATTTTTTGCCTGTTTTTTTAGAGATTTAACTGTTTCGGGTACCTTAGTAGGACACCTTACGTTTTCAAAATGGCAAATTTCATATTCTGTTCACAATGTTACTTAATGTATTTTAGTCAAAGTAGTAGGCAAAATCGAAAATTATCATTGTTTGATAAGTAAGAAAGAAATAACAGTTAACTCGACAATTACCAAACGAAACAAAATACAGATATATTTCAGTGGCGATTTCTTTATTCATTCGCTCATTGTTGATTGAGAAAGAGAAACTGCACAATGTGAATCATTGCATCACGTAAGCCATACGAGCATAGATTTGAGTACGGCCGGGACATTTCCTTTCTAATACTGTGGTAGTATCGTGCGTGTTTATTGGGGCGGGAATATTGGGTTTTGGATTGATCCCTACCAGTGTTGAGTTCAGTTATTCTGTAATGCAGATTGTAATGCCTTAGGGTGGCGCTGTGGCCTAAATGTAAGTCTCATATCACTAGGAATGGGGGTTTCATGTCAGCTTATGTGCTGGGTCCGCTTCCTCTGTTCTATAGACCTATATACGGGTACTGGAATTGGTATGTCCATAATGTTCCTGCAGTAGGTTGGTATCTAGTTTACGGTTGTTAGACACCTCGTGTATAATAGTATAATAACGGTGACCACTGGCGTGTGCCCCTTGTTTCACCGCGGCCGTGTTCTGCAAAGCGGTTCGAAAGACGAAAGGGAATTACAGAAATGGGGGGAAAAATCATGAAAAACACGTAGCCACGGAATTTTCCTGTTTTGTTTCACATTTGTTTTTGCAAGTCATTGCATAAAACAACATTGTGTTTGTAGTAAACGCACGAAAAGATTGCATAATACAATCTGCGATATGTAAACATGAAATTATCTTCACATGCATTTATATCTGCCATTCCAAAGTGTTACAACCGATACACCTGTGCGATCCAAGGAACTTTGTTTTTGGCAGAGCATCGTGTCTGTTTCGCTCCCAGATAATTTATTTTGTAATGTTAATGCGCTCCAATAAAAACATTGCTATGTAGGCTATAGAAAGAATGCGGTACGCTGCAGTCCGTCTGAGTGAACAAACCAAATGGATGGATGGATGGATACTTCAGTAATACCGAAGGAATTTTAAGATTTAGGCTACAGAAACCACTAACACATGCAAATTAACGCTGACAATGCAGAAAATGACAAACTATTGCACGGAATTCCATAAATTTTGCTCAGTGTGTATGTGGTGAATGGACCAAATCAAACATTTACTTTGGTATTCCGTGTTCAAAGGGAGCCCAGACTCTAAATGTAATCACAACTAAATGAGGAGATACTGCACACGCAGCCAACCACACATGTAGGCCTATATTACTTCAACAAAACTAAGAGCTGACGCATCCACGAATAGGCCTAATAGCAATATAATTCCATCCATCCACAGATTTTCTGAATCTGCGTATCTTATATTCATGGTCCGGAGCCTATCCCGGATGCTACGGGCGCAAGGCGGGGAACACCCCAGGATGGGGCACCAACCCAGGGTTAAAATCAGTATCAAGGCTTTTATGACGGTTTATATTTTGGGCAGTTTCTTAAAGCGCTTTAATGACGTTATAGACAATAATGCCGATTGCTACGAAGATCTATATATGACTATTTAAATCAAACAGATATTTACAATTTTTATTTAAGTATTTTATTAACGCATACTCACAAACAAACCATACAAAATTCTGGATTTTATTCGTGTTGTGTTATTTTTCTTAATGGAGAAAGTTAATTTAAAAACTAATAGCCCTATGTTTATCTTGTGAAAAATAATTAATAAGGAATAGTCACTGCAGGTGGGCAAAGGAATTTGGCATTTTTACATTGTGAATTGAAACATGATAGCTCTTAATTAGGTTCGGTTGTTAACCATTTACACTTTACACCAGTTGAGTCCACATCCTCGGCTAAGCACAGCAAATGATTAATTTAGACACGGAGGATCAGCAAAGGAGGGGGCGTTTTCAGGCGAGCGTATCAACAGCGTCAACCACCACTGCGGTACGACTTACATCTGGCATTCTACGAAACAGATGAGACCGGGACGAAATTGTAGCGAAACCAAATGGACGCCAAAAGAGTAAGTGATCATGCATAAAACACGATTTTCCAAAATTCAAAACTCAATCGCAAATTACGCATGAAATCAGAGCGCGCCGTAAGCTGCCTTGCAGTAACATCAGAAATGCCTGCGACGACGCTCCGCCGAAAATGCGTGTCTACATTCATTCATGTGACATTGTCTCGACAAAGTTGTGAGTACGTTAGAGTAAGCAATGCCTCGATAAGCTTTGCAAAAATGACCTTAAACACGTAGAATAAAAAAAGGCAGCTTTAGCTGTTTCGCTCAGCCATACAAAGTATTGGTAATACTTAGACTGTAAGAAGCGGTTTATGAAGCCATTTTCTTGGTTCTTAGCCTATAAATTTGATACTGTAACGCGGAGGAGGATTGCTTTTAATACATAGACATTTGCATCTGTAAAATGGTGTGCTTCATAACATGTTTTTTTATTAATATGAAATGGGTATTTTTTTGTATTTACTTTTTGACATCGAAAACTGAAGAACATTCAAAGAATGCGCTCAGGTGTGTCCACGTAAAAATGTTCTTTATATACTATTAATTTATTTATAAGCATCTGGAGCTATCCAGTGCTCTTTTAATGATAGGAAGAATCACATCAAACACTTCATGCTTAAATGCAATTAGATGATAAATCAGACTTTTTAGGTTTTGAAATGATGAGTGTTGTATAACCTAAATCTGTGTACATAAACATTTTTCGTTTTGATCAGGGCTTTCAAATTCCGAATGGAATCATTTCTTTGGTTGTATTCATTTACTGTTAGATCTAGCCCAAATGCACGTGCATGTCTACCATATTATAGATCATGTCAAAATTCAAATGAGCATGTGCAGGCTGGTGGTCTCCACTTATGTCTGTAACATAAACTCCGTTTTGAGGTTGGTAGATATCGCAGTTACCTAAACATTTAATTATTTGCTGCTCAGGTGTTATGATTTAGTATTATGGTAAGAGTAGTTCACACCGCTGGTGTAAATGGCTTTGTGTGCCATCTACAACAGCAAAACTCTTACAATCAAAATGGCAAAAAAACACTAAAACAAAAAAAATAGAGTTGTGTGGAAAAAATATTCTAGGGTTGTGGATTTTTTATTAGTGTTTTCTTGAAAGATGAAGGTTTGACAAAGGATTCAGTTCCAATTTACTCAAAATTGGTCCGTGTTCATCACTATGAAAGTGTAATAATTGATGATTATGATGTTGATGAAGATGATTATTATTATGATGCTTCCAGCAGATTGACCTGGTGTGGAATCATCAGCTGGGTTCCATGCAATTCGACCAAAGAACTTTAACGATGCAGTTTTGAGAATCGCAGTGATGCTCCTCTTCTGGTTTGCCACGTGGAGCTTCACATAAGTGCAGGGAAGGCAAAAGAGCTGGCCAGTCTCTCTGAAGCCCTCAAGCCCAGGAGCTTTCGCAGGTTCCCCACTGGATCTCTGGACGATGGGGTGTGGGGGCAGCAGAACAGATGCTTTGGAGCCCAGATACATGGAGAGCTGGACCAAGGAAACAGAGTCCACTTGGCTGACGAGCACAGACACAGACATCGCTTTGTCCTCCATCCAAAACATCCCTTCGGAAAATTCCTCAGAGTCGGGCTTCGCTTCGGAGAAGAACCTCAACTCAGGTGAGGATACAGTGTTTCGCTTGGTCCCCTTTTAAAAAGCAATGCAAAAATAACCACTGATATGATCATTTTAAAAAGCCTAACTGGATGTTCATCATCATTTTTGGTTAAAATGTGTAACGCATCACGTTATTCTCTGCTAGCTGTAATTTATTTGTTCCTGACTAAACCCCAGTGTTGGGGACAGTCATGTTTGCAAACAGGTAGTTTGCAGTTGTGGTATGTTCATTTGTAACAGGTGCAGCTGAGGTCATAGTAGTGAGTGAGGGAGAAAACAGCATCTGGCAGTTCTGCTATCAACAAGGTCTTTTATGCGGCACTGAAAGTATACGACCTGAATTTTGCCAAAAGAAAAAAAGCAATGTATTGCCTTACAGAAAGGTAAACATTTTGTTCTACATGGGTTAAGATAAACATAGTAGAAGAAAGCAAAAACAGAAAAGTGCCATTCTGCTTTTCCGGTCGTGTTTATCTTTTTGCGAAATTAATCGTGATACCGTCTGAATTGGTAAAAGTATTGCTTTTGACTGACCGCTGCCAGTCATCTTGATCACTGCGGTATTACCATAGCAGTGTAATAGCTGTAAGCGCCATACTGGTCAGCACACCGGATAAACAAAATTGATTTCTTACGAAAATGGCCTCTAATGGTCTCACTTTATTTTTGTTTAAATGCATATGGTGTTGCAGTATAAGACTCTAACACGCAAGGCTTGTACTTAAACCACACCCTGCACTGTTCTATAAATCAGTATTTTTAATAATTTTAATTAAATTGATCAAGTGAATTGGTATTAATATTCAAGCCATACCTTCACTCTCTGGATTTGTCGAATTTGTGTGTGATCAAATTGCATTGATTCTTTCCCACATTCCAAGAATATGCAGTTAAATTAATTGCCCATAGTGTATGACTGTGTGTGTGGGGGTGTGCATTTTTTTGCCATGCGATATACTGGCATCTCATCCAGGGTGTTCCCCAGCCTGGTACTGTGGCCACCAAAGATTGTCACGGTCTCCCTGGGACAGGCTCCAGGACCTCTGTGACTGGCCAGGATGAATGATTCGAAGATGGGTGATCATACAATGTGTATACCCAATGTGGAAATATTGCAAATCTCTCATGGATTTTTAGAAATTACACATGCTTTTTACTTCTCTGAGCACTCATCATTATGAATGAGTCACAAAATAGGGGTTTTCTGAGGCATATTTGATCAAAAGGGTGAGGAGAAGCGCTGCACACCAGTATATGAAGGAGATCAGGAAACGGTGCTGATTAGCCGAGAAAATCCAAGGTGCCTTGTTGCCATGGACACAGCTTCAGAAACTGGATCACTGCGCAGACTAGATATACAGATAGCAAATGAGCAAGGATTGTACAGGTTCGAAACTTTCGATTGAAGACATGCTGTACACACAACCAGTCATTATCTGCTTCTGACACTAATTAGTTGGACTTTTTGGTCCAAACTGAATTTTGAAGTAATTTTGTGTTATTATGCTAAGATTGTACAGACAGAAGATATGAAGCCCATTAATTAGGTGTGCATATCAACCCATTAAGGTAAGGTGTAATGATTATTTTTAAAAGTGGTCTGTGAGTTCAGTCTGCTGCTGATGACCTGCAATAGCATTATTCGCACATTACCTCTGCAAGGGATCAGACCGTGGCGCTTATCTCCAGCATTAATGGCCGGACTTTTAGCACTAATTTTTAGCATTTGGTTTTCCAGGGAAGTGTGAATGAGGACCATTATCTTTTAAATAATTCCTTGCCGTCACAATGCTTCATCTACACTGAATGAATTCTCAGGCCTGAGAAATTGTCTCAGAAGAATAAAGAAATATTCATTTTGGTTTTTTTTCTTGAGACTTGTGAACAAATAAAAGTATATTTAATTTGTTATTTTTATTTAGATTGTCATTTAGGTTGTAATCAAGCTTTTCAGATAAAACTCCAGTCTAGATTGTTTTTGTCTAAAGGTTTGATAAGTTTAATTACATTTTAATTTAATTTAATTCAGGAGCCTAATATGGATGCAAAGCAGATCACAATATAGATATCCATTGGCATGTCTAAAAACAGCTTTTGCACCCATATCTGTTTAGTTTCAGATTTCTTCGACGAGGGTCTCCCAGCTCCAGCACAGGCTTATCTGAAGGTGTGTTCAGCCATATCTGAGGCTGGCCGAAATGAAGTGAAGACAGGAAGTAACAATACTCCACAGGACCAAGTGGTGGCGCACTCTCCGGGCACCACCTTACAGAAGAGAGTCCTGTGTACCGAGGAGATCGTAAGTAGCATCTCCATTCCATTTTATTTATCGTTTTATTCGAGCACGGAGTAAATCACGACTCTTTTTCAACAGACCAAGTGGCAGGACAACCGGATGTCCTCCAAGCAAGTGACTATCACTGTGACGAAGAGCATCAGGCAGGTGGACAAGAGCGGGAAGATCAAGGAGACGTCCCACACGACCTTTGAGGTCATGAAGCCAGCAGATGGGACCACAGAGACAGTCGCAGCTAAGGGCACAAAGTGAAGTACTCACTAAAGAAAGATGGCTATCCCTAAGGGCGTAACTCGGACAGACTCCTAGGGCGCTTTTCCAGCGCACCAGGTACTATATTTTTGGTACTTTTCGTACTTCCATAAAGTACTGAAAGTACGGTACTTCTTTCGTGTTGGTTTTCAACTGGCATAAAAACTGGTACCGGCGCCAAATGACATCATCAGTGACCGCCCCTGACTGACATCATCACAAAGAGCGGCACGGTATTTCTAATTATGATCCTTCACTTTCCTGTAGTCCTGCTTAAGTTTTAAAGATTAAGTTTTTAAGATTTTCAAGTAGCATTGTTCTGTGTTTCACGTGTGCCCCATTTCTTCCAAGCAGCTCGCTTTTACGGCAAATACTTTTTTATTTTGAGACGTGCCATCCAAGTCCCGCTGGATCGGTTCATCCGACCACATGGCAATTAAAGCCTGTGTTTCCTCGTTTGTCCATCCTTCCATTTTGCTTTTTAAATATTTTTGTTTCTACTGCTTTTTATTTCGTTTCTCACTGTTCAAAAGATGCCGGTTGTATTTTGTGTTTCAGCGGCAGGCTATTTGCATAACCAGTCGACAGCAAATATGTTTGCAAGTCCCACCCCAAAGTACCGAAGTACCAAAGCAGTACCCCAGCTGGTTTGGCACTTTCGGTACTGGTACTCCACCGGAAATCAATGGAAAAGCGAAAGTACCGTAATGAAAGTACCGTACTTCATGCGGTGGAAAAGTGCCCAAGTGTCACCCCCCACCCCTTAAAATGTGCTGTCACCTTGGAGCATGTCATACTGCAAGAGGGACAATGATGTGAACAACAGCAACATTATTCATTATTATTTTCCCATTAAACAACTGCTACTTATAAATCTTGAACATTATGGAATAAGCACTGATAAGCTGCTTCACAGAGATGTCCTGACGTCATGTAAATCAGATGAATCAGTTACTAGGCAGAATTACAATATGGGATGAACTCCAGGTTCATTGCAACCCTCTACTGGAGAAGGAAGGTGAATTGATGAATGCATTTAAAACCACCGTTTACTTACATATAAAAATTGGGCCAAATAACATTCAGCCTATTTGCCCGCAAAGTGTATCTATATTACCGTCTTCCAGGTTGTATTCTGTAGTAAATGTAATTCTGTAATAGCAGCGGGGGACTCAAGCATATTTGAAATGGAGCGCTTAGTGTAACTTACTTTCAGCGACACCTGCAGGGCATTTGCTCATAACAAAAACGGCATTTAACTCTCAGTGAAATGCTGGTGGGGCGTATAGTGTCAAACTGCAATTTCCAGTGAGGAAGAGCAGGTTATTACTTCTGCAGTTGGGCCTTAGAAAGGGCATGTGACTGTATATACAGACGCAGAACCTATGATGCAAGAGATGCTGGTCATCACGTCTACGACGTCTCTAGTTGTCATTTGTAACGAAGAGCAAAGCTCATCAGTGTTTTAAAGTTACATATTTAATTTCTCAGTAATTCCTTTATTTCTGAGGTCAGACAAATAACTCGCAGTATAATCAATCGAAGTTCTGACCCGTTATCTTTAGTCAAAGCATGACAACCAAAGACTGTCCCTGCCTGCTGCCCATTTCAGAGTACGCAGTGGTCCCACTGACCACACATGCCTTACGTACGTTAGGTGAACCATACTTCATGTAATGTTGTGGTGTGAAATCGCGACTGGAGCCCAGCCAGAACACAAAATGAAACAACACAGATCATGATGGATATAGCTGAACTGCTTATACCAAATTTAAATTATAGGAGGTAATGAAAATTGTAACTTTAATTCCAACAATTTCATATTACAGTCCATAAGTTTAATGCAAATAAGTATGAAAGTTCTTCCAAATATGTAAATGTGATTTATTTACAATAGAAGTGAATATAGCCTGAAACATTCCGGCCAATCTTGAATGTTTGCTGTTATTTTGCTTTCTTTCACGGCCTTTTGTCTTCACTCCGGTATAATTTATCAGTCGCACTTCTGTCAAAACAGTTCAGCACGATTACTGGCAATTTGAGACGATTCCAGCACTGTCTTGATGCAAACAAACAGAACTGAGCGTCCAAGGATGGCGGCCGCAATTCGATCCCCTGAGAGGCATCACGCCCTGGTGGGGGGGGTTTGACCTGTCAGCCTCTCCGGCTGTCATGCTGTTCCCAGCACGGTGTGTATCCTTCTCTGCTGGTCGTATTCCACGTGCCCCGTCCGGAAAAATGGTTCGCTCCTTTCCATCCACTCTCGCACATTGAACTCCGGAAAGAAGAAGGCGATCTCTCTGTGGGCCGACTCCACCGAATCTGGGGGCACATAATTCAAGGGTGGGTACGAGAGGACGCTGGTAGCTCCACCCCTCAGGAAACACCGGGCAACAAGGAACAGGACCTCCTTGGCACTCCAGCAGCTGACCATCATCCGAGCTTTTAGGTTTCTAAGGATTTTGCCTCTATAAAGGTACTAAAGAAAATAAAACAGCCACTGTGAATGCAGTGTGCTAATACATATCATCTACACTGTCAGAATTAATAGAAATTTGTACCTTTGCTTGTACCCTCAAGGGTCAGCCAAGTGTACCGTATAACTGTAGAAAATTGTACCTGTTAAGGTACAGAAATGGACTATAAGGAACATTTTTGTAGCACTGGGGGTACATTAATGTTGTTTTCACCTTGGGGATGTTCCTCGGAGTCCATTTCTGTACCTAAAAAAGGTACATTTACCTTAAACTAAGGTACATTTGGCAGACCCAACACTTGTGTACAGCCCAGGTGACAAGCAAAGGTACAAATTGCTACTTTTTTATATACAACAAACACAAAAATGTATAAATATCATGAAATTATATTGTAGAAAAGCAGAGCCAGAAGCATAAGAAGACATTCCCTACACAGTTATGCTCTGACATGCAAATCAAGCGACTTGTTGAAACCTCCACATGCTCAGTCATTGGACAGAAAGACTACCTGAACCATGAGTAGTATTCCTGGTGTCTGTTAGCCCATACAGGGCCCGCATGCTGCGGGGGGACGTGTACCGAGCCCGGTACACTTTGGTGGGACCCATCAGCTCCCTCCAGCGAGAGATGGCGTCGTCCCGGGCCAGGATGTACGCCTGCATTGGGCCACTGCAACAACCAATCAGTACAATGTATTTTGTTCCATAATAATGGAAGAAACAGCCGTATGAGCCAAAGCTAACCCTACAGATAATGGTCTTCGGCATGGTGAGTCACTGAGTGACGTCCAAAATACATTCGCAGGAAACACCAGGATTCTGTGATGCTACTTCAATACATTGCAATTGAACACTGAATAAGTCTTAAAAATTACCAAATATTCACAACCACCTTCACTGTACATTTGATCTGTACATCTTTATACAGATGCCCATAAGATATCATCCTGGCATACAATGTTCCACTAATTACTGAAAGACATCAATGGCCTGACGATTATTATTACTTAATTATGATTGTGTTTCTTACTATATTACAGTCAATCAACGTTGTGAAAACAAAAGGTCCTCCAGCTGCTAATAATGTTCTATATCAATGAGATGGAAATGAAGAACACAGCTCCACCGTTCTACTCCTTATGCAAAAACCACTGCTGACTAAGCTGAAGTGGAACTTCAGCAACAAAAGAGGAAAAATCACTTTGCTTTGTGCTGTATACAGACTAACTCCTAAGTGCCTTTCTCCTTACCTGGACATGTATTCAACCAGCCTTTGGTAGAAAAATCTTCCTGAAAGACCAAAAGACAAATAAAATATGGTGACTCATCCAAAATGGATGGTTTTAATGTCATTTAGAAGGCAACTGTAACACAGCACTTGTGCTGCTTAGATATCCTCTGCTTTCATATTAGTATTGTTGCAGTGGAGGAAAATAGGAGGTTTTCACCTTAAGGCTGGTATGATCCATACAGACCCCCGCTGGTTCTGTTACACAGCCTGCTGAGCACAGACTTATCCTATTAAACAGCGATCGATGGGATGTCGCTTGTTACTCCATTAAATCCCCTCCAGGGAGACCCAGGTCTATCGTGTACAAAAGCTCGGATGGCGACGCGTGACTCCATAACATGCTGTCCTAAGGGGGGGGGGGGGCTCAGTCTTCCCACTCTGAGGATACTGGCTTTAACCAGAATCTAGTGACGTCAAGAGTGGGATGAAAATGGGGAAAAGGTTTTGAGGGATGAATGAGTTGAAGCAGTGCTGCTCTAGCAGGGAGGGGGTCCTTTGATTATCAAATGAAAATGAATGGTATAAGCTCACATTGCAGTGCGGCTGCCTGTTCAATGTACAGCCTCTTCCCTGCCAGAATCAACTCTTGGCATCAGTGTCACTAAACAGACCTTACATTTAACAGTCACATAACACTCTATGAGCCCCACATATGCATATAACCTGAAGCACTGCACCTTTTCCACATGCTTACAGCAAGCCTCACTCTTGGTTTGTTAAACATGTAGGACATCACACACAGATTCTGATTTATTTCCATTTCAGTGAGTCCCATCATTTAACACCACAACACACAGCATCTAAAGAAACAGCAAAATTCACACGCCAGAGTGAATTCGATTTTCACGTGTTTGGTAGCCTGGAAAAAGACAACATGTTTAGCTGTAAATACTTAGCGTGTTAAGTGTGAGGAGAGTGCAGAGCCATGCAGATGCGGGAGTAACATCAGAACATGGAGGCATGTAAACAAAACACTGAGACTGCAGGCAAGACAAAGAGTAAAATTAAATGAAAAAACGGGGAGATGTTAGTCACACTTACTGGGTTACCGGGGGCACATAAGAATACTCTTGCTCAGAATGAGAGATAAGCAGGAACAAATCCATACAAATAACCTCACAGTAACCCTTAAAATTTCTTGACAATGAAACAGAGATCTGCAATATTCCTTTGCATTCTTTCGATCTTAGGAAAAAGACGTCAGTCTGTGTATACAGCAGCAAACCGAGCCACTGATGACCTGTGCAAGGCTGCAGTGACTAAGCAGTCAGGCTGTGGGAGCAGGACAGGCACAAGCTGTCTCTGTGAGAAGAGTGCATCAAATCCCATTGATGTTAACATAGCAAGAAAAAAAACAAACAAAAAAATGATAAAATGGGCTAAAAGCAGGTGCATCCTAATACAGAAAACTAAATAGTTTGATTTAATTAGAATTAAATGAACTATATTCTTGTCACAAAGTACGAAATCTCATTTAAAAA
>JABFEB020000039.1:14445646-14457442 GCA_019775895.2 Stomatorhinus ivindoensis
GAAAACTAAATAGTTTGATTTAATTAGAATTAAATGAACTATATTCTTGTCACAAAGTACGAAATCTCATTTAAAAAATCTAATTCATCTGCTAATCTGGTCAGACTCTGTAGTACCATGTTTCTGCTCAGTATCTTTAGACCTGAAGAGTCGAGTCAAATCAAGAACATGAACAGGGAGAACCAGGTGTCTGCCTGAGTTGCAGAGCATTCAGAGTTCAGGGCACGAACGCTGCCCCCCAGTGGTCAACGTCAAAGCCAGCCCTCCTACATGCTGCTGCAAATGGTGACATTTAACAAAACCCTCCACAGCCCTGCCAGTTCACAAGGCTAAAATATCACCATGGTGATAAAACTGACATCAAACACCAAAGAGGAAAAGAAGGATGATACAAGGACACCAAACAGAATTAATTATACACATAAATGAGAGTTAACGAATCACATGAGCCTCATGAGATTTTTTTAATCCACAGTGATACCTATTTATTCTGTATGAATTTTGTATTTGTATCTGTTCTGTATGCATCTGTTTTTGCCATGTTTCACTAAAACAATTCAGATTAAGTGCCTCTTCCAAAAGTGAAAGTCAGTGATTTTGTGACATGTACTCTTAAACTAAAATTACATTGAAATGATAATAAAAGTACTGACTGAATTTTTCAATTCTTTCAATTTTTCAAAAATGGAGCATAAAGGCACCGTCAACCGTTCTAGAGAGGCAGAGTCACCTGACCATATAGGTTTGTGACATTTGCATAAAATGGCACTCGTCCCTGAGTGTGATTTTCAGCACCTGTGGCAGTTTTTCACATCCACATGCTGCATGCTTAAATGACAAAATACCTGCCCCCCCCCCCCATCTGTTTCCTCGACATACTACCTGCATGTTCTGCGTAAAACCTTTCCGAATCCTGCCTCTTCCACACCAACTCTCGCGATCTAATGACAATGAAGTTGTTCTCGAGGATTTTTTGGTGGAGAGCCTGTGATGGAACAGCACCTAGGTTGTACCATGCGCTACATTACTCAACAAAAATCATAATCAGCGTCTAAAGACAGACATACATTTCTTGCATACACATGGAAAGACTTTGGAGAGACTTGCATTCATTTTGTTTTTAAAATCAAACGGCATGGACTTTTGAAATCTGCCTCTAACATGAGATGATAGCTGATATTTTGTAAGAAAATAACTCCCTGTTCCGTCACATAAGCTAATAAAAAACTAACAAAATTCAAGCAGATAAAAGCAGTACAATCAACTATGCCTTCAGTCTTTTATGCTGAAGGAAATTGAGTCGGATATTATGAAAGAAGCAAGATAATTTTTGTCTCCTTCCTCTATTAATAAACATGCATTCAAAAGGGTAATGTCAAATAGCAGACAACTATAATCAATGCATTGCTCCTCCAAATGAAAAGCAAAAAAAAACTAATTAAGATGAGAGATTAATAATTTTCATTTCTTCTATGCTGGTGGGAAACTCATATTTCTGTAGCGAGAATGCATTGCACTGGCAAGTTTTTTAAAATTAGTTGAGCTTTTTGAAATCTGCTGTCCTTTTAAGGTTTACAGCCCACTAAGCTATTGGCTGCACGTAGCTGTTGTAAGTCAATCAATAGATCCACTTCAATATACGATTTTAATGTATCTGAAACAATACGGCTAACAATTTATAGCCAACACCATTCAGCCACAGGGATTAAACTGTAAATTTACAAATGGCTTTGAACAAAACCAGAAATGTAAAGAAATATAAATTAATTTACCTCCAGTATGAAAGGATGAGCCACAGCATCGGGTTTTATGATCGCGAGAGTGAGCTGTAGGGCTTTCCCACGGCGTAATGTACTCAAAAGCATCCTGAATCCGTAACACAAACATTTATTATAGAATATATTTAGTGTTAAACGTTAATTTCCACTCAGTATAAATTCGATATCTACTGAAAAGCCAGCTCCTTGTGGAAAGCCAGATACGAGTTTTCTCTAAATACTAAGCATATTTCAATAGCTGATAAATAAATAAAGTTCGTTATTTAAGTATGTAAGTCACACCAGGCGAAAGATTTATGATACATTAAGAAAAATATTTCCAAAAACTGGCACCAGAAAGCAACTACTAGAAAGAATAGTAACTAAACAACAATAGCTTATTTAATATCTTAGATCTTAGATGAAGTTCTTCTATACAGACTAAATATTTTTTGTTCTCAAAGGCACATAATTTAACTAATTATTTAGAAGGTTAGCTAGCCTTCAGAATGTGATCACTGACCTCAAGCGTGGCAAACGGCTAAGTAGCAGATTTTGTTCGTGACCATATTTTGACCAATAAATATTACATATAATAAGACAATTGCTGCTCTTGACATCTAATGTTTATATAACTGAAAATTTATACGTTAGAAAAATAACGTTATTGACAGTAAAATGACTAACACTGGTCAGCATATACCGGTTTAGTGTCGGTCCGTCTCTAAACATTTCCCCCCCAAATTCCATCTTTCTAATTTACGTTCCGCAAGTGGGATTTTTGTAGTCTGTTGAAATTTATGATGGGAACTTTACTTATAAAGACAGCTTATATAATCAGACATAATTAAATGAAATATATGAAATGTAAAGCAAGGATATGCAGTTGATCTCTGGGATATATGCTAGTATAAAAATAAAGGTACACAGATGCAGGATTCCGAAATCGACTGTAGCGACGGGTGCATTAACCATTACAGTGTGCCAGTTTATTTCAGTGAGTATACCTGTTTCCACCCATGTCCAAAGTGGTTGGTTCGAATCTCACCCTTGTTCTGTTTGACTTGTGTCACGTGGGTAAAACCACATATTTAGATTAATTTGTATATTTAAATTCATGTGGTGAGCATGTATAGTATAAATCGTTTGCTTGTAATGTCGTAAACTTACTGAAATATTGTTAAAATGTTGTTGAATTTGTTGCGTTCTAAAACTGAGTCTTAGTTGATTTTAGTTCTGAAAAATGAACAAACAAATAAACAAGACTAGATATTAACTGCTTTAATGCCCAATTACCTTCAGTAACTCTTTTCCAGTGTAGGACTGGCAGCAGTATTGTAAGAGCGATATATATGCAGTTTACTACTGTCTGATTACTGAGGATGGAGTATTTGTAGGGGGTGTCGCAATGTGGTAATGTGCAAGAAACTGACTCATTTTAATAAGGACTGACTGACTACTGGGGATGTAATGGTTGAAGGCGTGTGGCTATGAGAAAGAGACTAACTTATTTTATTAATACTAGGCGAATCAACTTGGTCTAATGGTGTAACAGAGTCCGCTGTTTAATTATGCATTCCACAGCAGCAGTGCTCCAACTCAGACAGATCGTAGTTTTCTTACCAGTCCTGCCATTAACCTAGCAGTTGTTAGCTCTTCTAGAAGAAGCAGCTGCATTCCAGTTTCAGGGCTTAGGCATCAGTACGTTTTTACGACCTTGTGACATACTAGTCACATGACAGGATTATATGCCTCATATAGCTACTAATGCGTGTTTAATGCGATCATTTTATCATTGTTCCAAATGATAAAATAATAGACATTTATGAAGCAGTGGTTTTTCATTTTGTTAAATCTTGTAATTTACAATTAGGCACTAAAATGTTTGCTTAGCTCTGATAATTTCTTTAAAAAACACTATCTACTTTCCTGACATCTTAACTGAAAACATGTACAATGCACATCCCTTTATAGAGTAGGATGGAGCACAACAAGCATATTTCCCCTGGGACCTGAACTGTAATCTTCATTTTAGGAGTTAACATCTTTCATTGCCATGTTATCTGCCGCAGAGATAAATAAAAATGTTACCGCATTTATCCACAATGTCCATTAATCCAAGCCCAATAATTCTGTCATTTAAACAATTTGTTGAGTTATCCTGTGGATTCTTGTTATTGTTGTTACTTTACTTTAGTAGACATTTTATTGTGAAGGTTTGGAATGCATTGCACCGTATTACAT
This sequence comes from Stomatorhinus ivindoensis, assembly GCA_019775895.2. Classification (NCBI taxonomy): domain Eukaryota; kingdom Metazoa; phylum Chordata; class Actinopteri; order Osteoglossiformes; family Mormyridae; genus Stomatorhinus; species Stomatorhinus ivindoensis. The sequence goes on from JABFEB020000039.1 coordinate 14,449,648, forward strand.
CAGCCGTGAAGTTCAAAGTGGCATGTATTTTTATCCATGTAGATGCAAAACTTAATATGGTCTTTACAGTGAGGGATTAACTGCCAATTAATGGTGAAGAATACAAACTCCTCCCCAGATGAATTGTAAAGTGCTTCAGCCTGCTGCTCTCCATCTTGAGTGGGCTAGAGAGCAGTATAATCCAAGAATAGTTCCTGTCACATGACTGGTCTTAGGTGCATGGCCACAGTAATTAGGGCACAAGTACAATTCACACAACCAGACTGCGTTACTCTACTTACACATACGTTTACATTAATTTATTTGGTAGATGTTTTTGTCCAAAGCAATATACAATGGAGGCAGGCAGTACTTCACAAACATAAAGCTGGCATAAGAGAGGCTAGGTTGAGCATTCAATGAATGAGCAGCGTGTGAGTTAGCATTGGAGAACGAGTTGCACATACTGTATAGCATGTAATATGTCAATTATGAGCTTTTCTGCTTTTGTCTCAATGACTTCAGTCTAAATAAGCTGTACTTACATGTATGAAATATATTCAGACATATTTACACAAAGGCTATATAAATACGTAAACTACTTAATTGTCTGACAAAGTTTATTGTCCAAAAACATTTACTTCAGTGCTTCTCACAGCTTGAAGCTACCTTTGTGTGGCCTTGACAAGCTTTCCACCTGTTCTCCATTGTGACTGAACGCAGACGCCCTTTGACCTTTACTTTTCCACCCTTGACAATCTGGGGCCTTTCAGGCAGCCGGCGCCTGAGCTCATGGGAACAGCTGTGTGAACTTAATTCAGAGCAACTGGCACGCCGATGGAAACGTGGCTCTGCCATGTCACGACAACTGGTGAGTCAGCAAGGACTCCGTCACCAATGCAATAGGCAGCACTTCATGAAATAAACACTTTGTACTCACAATATTCTTTGCCTTACTTGCTGTTGGTTAGATTACCGATTTAATATGGGGGGGGGCAAAATAACTGAAGCACCACCTGAAAAAGATGATCAACTGTGAAGTATATGAATCACCAATTTGTAACTAGACAAATTACAGTTGTAGCTACAAGGTGAGTCATTGTTTTGGGTGCCAATTAGCAGGAGGTGTCAGCTATAAAAAGGCCTGACACATGGTATGTTAGTATGCGATTACTTATTTCAAACCAACCTGAGGCTACTAACAAAGTTCAGAGGGAGCCTGATAATTGGGGTCTGCACTAGAGGTCAGGACTCCAAAATTAGAAATAGTAAAAAAAATTTAAGGTGGAGAACAGCCTCAAAATTCATGACAGCATATGAAGATATAAAACATGTTTGCAGAGAGGGAAGGCTGCAAACACACACAAACACACACACATTTGTATTCATGTCTTTGTGGGGACAGTCCATTAAAATATAGAACATATTTCCATCTGTATCGTCCTTCAGTGAACTGGGGGCTTCTCTCCTATCCATCTACACACAGTTTACAAAGACTGAATTCCAAGAAGCTGAATGGATGTAGTTTGTATTTTTGTTGCACTTTCGATAATGCTTCAGGTCACCGTGAAATGAGAGTGGTAGTGATTCTTAAAATGAAAGTTTGCTTTAATTTCATGTATAAATGCATATTTCTATTTCTCAGTGTCTGCCTCTGACCCAAGTTTTGTTTAAATAAAGTCATTCAGATATCCATCCACCCACTGATGTTAATTAGTAACCAATTTCCCAGATGTTTCAAACTACACACAAAATAATAGACGTCTACTTCTGTAGAGCCACGCAGATTTTTGGTCAGGAATCTGAAGGTGTCCCTTTGCCTCATGTCCTGTTTACTAGTATAAACCGTGACACACAATGGATAAAGGAACTCGGCTGGATGTCAGTATCCTGCCAAATTACTCAACTTGCAGTTTTTGAAATCATTGTTGGTTGCTTAAGAGCTTGGGATGGGCACAGGATTATTATTATTTTTTTGGGGGGGGGGGATATGCATACCCCCACCTCCTGTTACAGCGGAAGGCAGGGGACAGTCACAGTACGGTTGGTCTTCATCTTCCCCAGGACCAGGGAGCAGGTCAAAGCAGCGGAGGGGGCAGAGATGTTGCTGTTTGGGGTCCTTCTGGACGGGGGACAGTTGCTGACTTCAGGATGACATGCCACTCAGTCACTGAGAGGGCTTTTAGGTTCACCTTCTCAAAGCAGACCTGACCGTTCGTGTGGGAAGCACAGCCAGTAACCTAAAGCATTTTCCAATAAGGCCTCCCATGACATTCACCTCAGGGAAGATGATAGTTTGACAATATGAATAATATCTTACAAGAGGAAGCTACACTGTTCACTCTTCTCTGGCAAATCATCAGTGGAATATTCCATTCATCCATCCATCCGACTTATAATCTCTGATCATGGCCCTAGTCATGGGGGAGAGGGGGGTGGAGCTTATCCTTGGCAGCATAGGGCAGATGATAGAAGTATACCCTGGGCAGGATTCCAGAGTAATATCCCAGAAAGAATATTTTTACTCTTTTCCAATATTTAGAATATAAGTGTATAAAATAAATGTAAATGGAATTAAGCCATGTGTATTAATCATAGTTTTATTCAACTACAATCAAAAGTGCACTAATTCGCGGTAGATGAACTCTCTCGTGTTTGTGTGTTATGCTAGGATCCTGCGTGCTGAGGCTAACCAGGTTACACGGTGATACTCTGGACACTGTCGGAGGAAGAGGGCGGCCAGAATGCGCCAAGCTATTTGCGGATACCGTATACCTCGGGAATAGCCACGGCGTTGGATTTCAATATAAGCCGGTTTTAGTGCCATAGCTTTCTGTGAATGGGAGCCCAGTTCCTCTCCCAGGCTGATTTTAGATCACAGGTGTTGACCTTAGCTACTGTGGATGGGGGGGGGGCACTTCAGGCTCATTCCCGTGACTCTGGCAGGGATGAGCTGCAGCCTCTGTGCTAAGGGAAGGTATCATGCTGCCTCAGATCTGATAAACATATAATCTCGGTGCAAACATCACAATGCAGGGCACTGGATTTTATTATGCAATAAATACATTTCTAAAACTACACAGCAAAATGTTTGACTCACACAACCGTCTCTTTTTGTTTTCTTATTTCCTCAGTCTCACTGCAACTTGACAGGATACTGTACAGCACAAGGACAGGTCTACGATTAGGGGGTATTGATTTAACAGAAGTGTATTCAAGTGAGCTATTTAGTGAGAAAAAAAAACTTGTTTGGGCAAGGATTTACTGAAAAACATTAATCTGGTAGGGCTATCTACAGGAAAACTGATCAAACCTAAGGAAATTTTATTAGAGCATTAAACATGATTTACAAAAATGTAAGAATATCTTTAGGTGTATATATATGAATCTTATGATGTGCATTGAAATCTGTAGACTTTAGTACGTTACTCGTACTAAATACGTCTGTTTTGGATATACATCTGCAATCTTCTTGGGAAATTTTTTTTCATGTGAAATTCAACTTGCATGTATAGAGGTTACACATACTTGGTAGACATGGAACTAATACAATATTATATACAGACCTGTGGAAACATGTCACATTGGATTTGTGTATCGGCGGAGATATGAGGTTTAATTTCAGCAGTGTTCTTTTGACCATTTTCCGCTGCTCTGTGCTAATAAACAGCTTTCCACAGTTGTTTCCAAAGGGCTTTTTTTTCAGGAGCCATTGACTGGCGGTTAAAGAGGAGCGGTAGGTATAGGGTGTCTGAAGCGGAGTGCGAACAGCTGAGAGGTGTGATTTCACAAGCTCGCTCTCCCTGTCACAAGGCTGATTGGGCTGGACAGGAGGTGCAGGAGAGGCCCAGGCTTCTAAAAGACACCAACAGGTGGGAGGCCGCTGTGGAGGGGGGTGGCGGGGGCTAGAAAAGGCTGGCCGGCAAGGCCTGCTCTGGACACAATCCAGGAGCCGCACACAGATGAGGATAATGTTGGAGGAGGAAAACAGGAAAACAGGGAGGCTGGCAGGAAAAAAGATGTATTGGAGATTTTAAGCATTTAATTTGCAAGGCAATTCTGAATTCTGTAGAAGGAACAGGTACTGTTTTGGTCATTTCTGTCTTTTGAGGTTGTTACTTTTCTATTTTAAGATCACTGTTAATTTTACTAGTCTGGTTTTGTGGACATGCTCTTTATCGGTTTTCAGTAATTTTTTTAAATACATGCATACCTTTATAATGTGTTTATTATATCTTTATAACATCTTAGATGAAAGATTAGATGAAATCCTAATAACGCGTTGCAATTTAAGTTTTCGGTTCAGACGTAATAGTAATTAAACAGTTTCACCTTTTTTGTTACTTAAATAAGTGATATAAATGAAATGATGATGAGACTGGCATTGCTCTGAAAATATTCAGAATAAACCAGTACATTGCAAAATGAGCTCCTTTTAAGGAAACCAAGTAATGTAAAAATCCCAAACATTTTCTGGGCACATATTTCAGTGTTTCATTGCTCAGGATACTACTCACAATTACAGTCTCCTGAGTGGTACACTCTACATTGTCACATGTAATTAGAGTCTATAGGATGATCTCAGAACAGATCCCTGCCTCTTTCTGGGGACATGGAATAAAAAATATCCACAGAATGACTTTTGACAAAAATAATGTGTAGATCCTTCTGTTACGGAAATATACTGTAGTTCTTTGGAGAGAGAGCAGCATGTGATACATTAATGGCCTTTATCTTAACACATTAGATGGCTTCTCTGCAGGATGTGAAAAAGAGCAGATTGTCACGGGAAAGGCTAGGATCGGGCGGCAGCACTGCCACGTACGAAGGGGGAGCGGGATGCGACCGTGTCCGGGTGACAAAAGTCTCCTTTGATCTGCATGTGGGTCCCCCTGCTTTCTGGGCAAAGAAGGGCATGGATTGCTGCTCGACTGAGGAGCACTGAGAACCATTTGGGCAGCTGTTAAGAGACACATGGGGTGTTTGGGGAAAGGATGAGTCAGACTGGGAAAAATATATATAACAGAAATTTTTTAATTCACAAAGAGGTATGATAGTGTCATTAGTCTACTATATAATTGCTCACACACCATTGTATTAGAATTCTTGGGGCTCCTACCATTTTAAAAGTGATGACTTGATGTGGCCGCTTAGAACATGTAGTAATGTGGGTAACTTTACACGGTTTCAACACGGCATGATGTTCAACGGAAAGCATGTCACGGATGTGCTGTGGTGGCAGGCACTCGTGCATGAGCAAATGCGAAAGGTGACCTTTCAGGGAAGGGCCATTTTGGCCGGCCCGCTTAATCCTTCATTATGTTACCCGAACTGCACATGGTAGACAACTTGCTGAGGACTGACTCAGCCAATCAGGTTTTTGGATTTAGTAGTAGTAGCCAATAGGAAATGAGCATAACTTCAGTCCAGTGAATCTGAATATGTTAGTGTAATTTTAAGGAAAGAATTATCATAAAGAAGAAATCCAAAAAAGAAAGAAGAAGCTATCAAATTACTGGAAAGGTAGCATATTCATTTTATACACCTGTTTGTCCTATGAAGGGTTAAAGACTAATTAATTAACTAGTTAATATAGCTGCCGGTGTACTTGCACTACATGCCCTTTGCTGCTGTTTAAGGGATACTATACTATGCTATACTTTTGCTATTTGTATTGCTAACTGTTCATTTGGCCGGCTCTGCTTTGGGTCCAGGCTCTCTAGTGTATTTGAAAGGATGCATTGTGTCTGCAGCCAGGGCATCCAGTTGTTGCTCTCTGAGATGACATGCTTCCTTATATCCCCATATGAATAAGTCAGTTATGGAATGTAAGGAAGTGTGTGGTTTCGGGAAGGACTTGAGCTCCGTTAAAGAATGCCTTCATGCTTCAAAACAAAATGACGGCGGGAAAGAGCGCACTTGGGATTCCTCCTGTCAAAGCAGACACACCAGTGTGATGTGGGAATACTGCTCCTTTAAAAATCCTAGCGTTAGTGAGTGTGTATTGGAGTAAGGCTGCGGGAGAGAAAGTGATTGACGTGATAATGTGAGAATGCCAGGTGCAGATCGTGTCCCTACACAGAGAAAAGTGGCCCCCTGGCATCTAGGTTTATGCCCCACACCCCCACCTCCCCCACGAGCATGTACCCTGAGTCCACTGCGGTACAATGTGGACTCCCATCTCAAATCCACAAGGCCACTGGGAGCGACAATCAAAGGTAGCTGGTAGAGAACATGTGCAACCTATTATACTGTAGCTCATATAGCAGTGCTGCCCAATCTAGTCCTCTAGGACCAAAAGTTGGTCCATATTTTTGCTCTGTCCAACCCCCAGCCAGACAGTCCATATTTTTGCTACCGGGACCTAGGAGGAAGCAGAAACATGGACTGTCTGTGGGTCCCTGAGGATGGCATGGGGGGGCAGGTGGAGGCAGGTGGGGCTACAGGAGTGGTGAGCTCATGGACTGTCTCCAAGGGGCACTAGAAGTTGAGCCCAGAGAAGGAGACACGCTGGGGAAGGATGTCCAAGCCCACCTTTCACAATCCGTTTCTCCAGCCATGTGATACTTTTCAGAATCTAAGCAAAGCACAGTGTCCTACCTCAATTTTATCAATACTCTACTTTGCCTTCATTTTCGTTCAGCTCGTCTTGTGCTATCAATACGACATAACGGCTAGTTTCAGAAGCATGCAAGAGTAGGGGGCACAAAATGACACAGCAGAACATCGAGAATAAACTCATCATTGCCAAAATTTAATAAAGCACCCGGTTCCATTCCACCACCTCAACCTCCCTCATCATGCACATCCTCCAAACCTACCTGCAGACTGACGTTCGCATCATATTATTTAATGATCATCAACAGAAAAATTAGGTATTTGTGCTGCATCAGGTATAGATATTGAGAACAATAAAAGGATCTTGTCATTTACTTCCTGTTGGCTGTGTGACTTGTAGGGTATCAATTCAGCCTGTTGCACTTGTTCCTCCTCCCTGTAGGTGGAGACACCATTGCTCCAGCAAGGCCTGAAACAAAGAGGCTCCCAAAGATGAGCCCAGAGCCTCGGCTCTCTGGAGCAGCACGCCTTGCTGTGGCTGGTAAAACGGAACCAAGTCAGGTGTTTCAGTGAGGTTTGGTCCCCTTCAACCAGCTACTGCGCTGTGAATTCTGCCATCAAGCTCAGTAAAAAGCCTTAAAGAGAAGGGTTTGCCTAACGGAGGTCAAGTCATTCAAGACATTGGAGAGAGGAGGTGTACAAGGTAGAAATATTCAGTCATGTTGAATTTCTGCAAGACGTGAATGCTGATGAAATTCAATAGTGTTCATTAAAAAAGGGGGGAGGGAACAAAGTTATTAGTTACTTTCAACTAGAATAATATCTTTCTTTTTATTATGCAAATATGTACATTTATCTAAATAAAGGAATCTGCAACAGAAAAGAACGGTGTTCTCTTTGTATAATTGGACTCTTGTTATATTTATTTGTAACAGCATCAAAATAAAATGCTTCCATCTCCTTCATAATCTGCCAAGAACAATAATGTGTAAAACAGTATGTCCTTACAGCAATGCCACTAAAGGTGCTGAAAGGTGTTTACACAAAGCCGTCAAAGGTTCATTTAACATGTCCAGTAATTTAATAATTTAATACTTCAAAGTATATATTTATAATAAATAAGGATATGTAACATAATTACTGCTGTCTTATTACCATATTAGATCATTATTGTTATATTTCTCATCAGTTATTTTTTCTATAACACTTTTGCAAAAAGAGACAAAGCAACATTTATCCACACACACACACACACACA
>JABFEB020000039.1:14457542-14468207 GCA_019775895.2 Stomatorhinus ivindoensis
AAACAAACAAACAAACAAACAACATCCATGGCACTCTCTGGAATATAACGCCTCCACAGAGGATGCGCGTGTTTCCGATACCGTACGAGTAAGAAGACTGAAAGGCCTGATGACCAGACTGAATTAACATGCTTAAAGATGTCATTCAGTAACCCAAAGAGGTGAATGCACGCTAAGGTGGAAAGCAAAGGCGGCAACAGGGCTAGGGTAGCTAAATAAACTTTCAATTGCAATACATAACATAAGATAACATAACATAACACCAGAATAAACAGTAACATACACCCACAAACGCCAGGCAAATGTATAAATATCAGCTAGAATAAAAATAGTCCTAGCCCATTCCTTCATCTTACCATTTATATTTTAGAGGGCCGTAAGGGGACCGTCTATTTATTCACTCCTGCATTCCTCCATTCGTTTATTAATTACAGCACGACGCCATTCTCTGGAGCGCCTCTCATCATTCACCCCACGCTACAGCGGAGACTCGCGCTCCAGAAGGGGGCGCTATCACGCGCATACCCACGCGCTCCGCTCTGCCAAACATGGCGGCTGCAGCAGAGAAGCTGCGGCCGAGGGAGCAGCCGCTCCCTGAAGGTAGGTGCGTTTGGCATGCAGTGCAGAACATTAACGCAGTTATCAGACCGTCCGATTTTATCGTCTGCTTCGTTTTATAATAGTTAATTGTTATAAGACTGTGTAAAACTAGCTGTGGCTTACCTGTTAGCTTGCTAATGAGGTGTCTCGTGGGGAAGCTAGCTGTCATATTATTACCCGTTTATCTTTAGTTTAATCTATATTCAGGTGTTTCTGTAATGGTTAGTCATCTCATTTGTATTTCTTACACAATATACATAATTCAATCTTTATATTTCTAGTGAAAACATTATGCGCGTCTGATGCAATCGGGCGTAATGATAGCTGTTAGCCATCCTTGTGGCTAACTGGCATTACAAGCCTTACTTTATCTGTTATTTTGGTTTCAGGAGACGTGGATTCAAAGAGAAATGACATTTTAAAGGCAAAAGTAAGTATGTTAATTGCATATTTTTATGTTACCGAAATGTATAATTATTGTCGAGACTCCACACTTTATTCTGAATCCTAAAAAGTTTGAAATTGAATAGTTAGCAGGGGTCTGACGTAAAGGTGCTTTTTGCCGGTAGAATGAAGGACAGGAGTTGAGCAAAGAAGAGAAACAGAGGCTGAGAAAGGAGAAGAAACAGCAAAAGAAGAAGAAGAAGGATGACGGGTGTCTCCCGAACAGCCAGGCAGAAAAGCAGCCAGTAGCCCCTGGGTCATTGCAGGCTGCACAGACGCAGATCCAGCAGGCTGCACAGACGCAGAAAGGTGAACAGGGGTCAGCTGGGACGTGGAAGAGGAACCTGCTGATTGGAAACACACACACCTTTCTCATTCTTTAACTTTTACATGGATGAAATTTCAGTATGTGTAGGGAGCAGCAGCGGGGGGAGCTCTGTGGGGTTGAATCCCAAGACCGGTTGTGTGTTTGCATGTTCCCCAGTTCATGCTTCTTCCCGCAAAGATGTGGTTGGGTGATCCTGGTATATCTGAATTGTTGTGTAGTGTGTGGTTGTGTGTCCTGGAGTCGACTAGCATCCCATCCAGGGTGCTTCCTGGATTGTGCTTCAGGCTTGCAGTTACCCAGGACTGTATATTGGTGCTGGAGAGGGCTGTGTGGTTCTGTTTTTGAGAGGTACTGCAACTGGACATTTTTCCAGGGCTTGGCAGCCTCCAAGAAATTTCAGACAATACTCTGAGACATAAATTTTGCAAGAAAAAAAAAATCTCTGGTGCTGCCACTGATACTGGATAGTTGTGCATTAATTTTGTTTTTAGTAAAAGGAAGAACTCGCATGGAAAATATGTGTATTTAAAACAAGACTTTCACAGGTTTCACAGACTACAGCAGTGCTTTTTGCCTTTTGCCGTCGTCCCATGAGGCACACACTGTTGCAGTTCTTTAAAGTCTGGGCTACAAACTCCTCCTTGTTCCTCAGCCCCTGTATCGGCCCCCGCTTGTGATGCCTCCACGCCTGCCGACAAACCTCCCAAGAATAAACCAGAGAGACGCGTGCGACAGGAAGTGGACCGAGCCAACAGGCAGTCTAGAAAGGGAGACCCCACCTCCCAGGTGCCTATTGGCAAATCCAAGCCTCCTCCAAGTGAATCTCAGCCAGGTACAGGTGTCTTGGATGCCCTGCTGAATTCTTGCATACATGCTATTGTCCTGAAATGTTAAAAACTTCAGTATAGATATTTTAAATCACCACCTCTACAATCTGATTGGTTCAGAAAGATAACCAGTCATTTTTCGTTCTGCTCTCTGAATAATTTTTTTGTGGAAGTATAACTCCACCAAGCTTGATTCCTCCCGGTCCTCTCTATAGTGGTGAAACGACTGCCAGAACATGTTCAGGTGGATGATCCCGCAGCTGTGAGGAAACTGGCTAAAAAGTTGGAAAAGCAGCAGGTGAGGCTTCTTCCTGTATGTTTTGCGTCCCTGGATTTTGTTTCTAAAGGGGAAAACCAGAATGTTGTCTGGGCCCTGGGGCTTGTGCCAGTGTCCGCTATTTATGCTGACGCTCAGATTCATGTTGTTTTCCAGATCCCAGTGAGGTCAGAATATGGCTACAAAGTGTCTTTATTCTCCCATTTACATCAGTACAGCCGTAAGGCACCTCTCACTCAGCAAATCAGGTATGGTGACAATGCCTACTTTTGACTGGATGTAAAAATCCTTCACTTCTAAAAGTAAAAAGTCTAAAAACCCTTCCCTCTTTTGTAATTGTTTTAGCCCTAGTGAGTCAAATACGATGGGATTTCAGTGTACTTTGCTTTATTACATTCTTTAATAAACATTGTAGTGGATTAGGCTGCTGTCTGCTCACGCCTCTGCTCTGGTATTGATTGCTTTTGTCTGCCAAAGCATTCCAAATATGGTGATCCACCCTTCTGTCGTGCGGCTGGGCCTGCAGTACTCTCAGGGTATCGTGGCAGGCTCCAACGCCCGCTCCATCGCCCTGTTACACGCCTTCAAACAGGTACCAACTTCCTGAGGCATCTGCCGGGCTTTCAGCTCTATACCTCCATCCTCTTGATTCTCACCTGTTGATTTCCCATGGAGAGCTTTTCTGTGCATTCATTTGAACATAGTTTTTCTGTTTTGCGTTTTAGACCCTAACATTAGTGTCAAAAACGAAAGGTATCAAACATCAGAAAAAAGTGCCTGCTTAGCACTGTTGTGTTAATCTGTCATGTTCAGCCCCGAAGATGCTCGGATTACTTTGTGCCTTGATTAGGTGGCCCCCCATCTTTCCTATAGGTTATCCAGGACTACAGCACCCCCCCCAACGAGGAGCTGTCCCGAGACCTTGTAAACAAACTGAAGCCCTACATCAGGTATGAAGTAAAACAGCATTTACTTTTGTCATTGGCACTCACCTGACTACAGTACCAACTTTAACACAGAGGTAATCAGGTTATTTCATGTTTTATTGCTAGTTAGTATTGATTCTGTATATAAAGACTGAAAGAAATCTTATGGCGCTCATAGAATATGTTATTGGTCTTTGTCTTTCCCCTAGTTTTCTCAGTCAGTGTCGCCCCCTGTCAGCCAGCATGGGAAATGCAATCAAGTACATCAAAAAGGAAATCGCTAATATTCCAAACAGTTTGAGAGAGGAAGAGGTGAGTGACATGTTAAGCTTAGAAAAACGGTGCAAATATACTCATACTTATTTTGTGTGCATAGGCTTTATGACAAGAAATTAACACGTATTTAATCTTTTATTACAGTTAATGTGTACTTGAGTGCTAGTTATCAGTCCCTGTGTATTAGAATGAAGGGCTCAAAATGTCAGTGCTTAAACACTGTGGCTTTCTGTGCATTGAGCTTTCATGAGGACTCCAGTTTCCTCCCGAAGACCAAAAACTGCAATTAGTTGAATTTGTGTGTTCAAGTATGCTATAGAGTTGATGGATGTATTAGTGTTTGTGGTACATTCTTGTCTGTTTATGGTACCAGCTTGGTGTAGATCATTCATTTCAGTTACCTGTGTGTTGTTTTAACCAAGCTGGCAGCATGACTGCTGTCGCAGGAGAAGTTGTCCCCCCATTTGAAAGTGACCGTGCTTCACAGGCTAAGTCCCACCTGCAGAACTGCATCGATAATTATATCGAGGAGAAGATCAACCTGGCAGCCAAGGCCATCTCGAAGTTTGCCATCGAGAAGATCAGTGACGGCGACGTCATTCTGGTCTATGGATGGTAAAAGCCCCGGCTTAGCGCTCACATTGGCATGAAATGTGAAATTAACAGGAATACTGGGAGTCGCGTGCAGACTTAACGACATGCAGGGGAGCTGAGTGTTACAGCCTTTCCCCCCGCAGTGCTCAGCCCTGATCCGTGCCTCCCTTCCAGCTCATCCCTGGTCAACCACATCCTGTGCGACGCTTTTGAGAAGGAGAGGAAGTTCAGGGTGATCGTGGTGGACAGCCGACCCAGGCTGGAGGGCAGGGAGGCCCTGCGGAGGCTGGTGAAGATGGGCATCCGGTGCACCTACGTCCTCATTTCTGCTATCTCCTACATCCTGCCTGAGGTGCGCCCCCCCCATTCTTCTGTGCCTTCCCACATCACAGGAGAGAACACTAATATCAGTGTACATGATAACTGGAAAAAATATTGGTGTGTAGAAACATGGGAGGGGTGTGACTGTACACAAAATTCACAGTTCGGTTCGCGGTGGTGTAACTGGGTGAATGGAATTTTTAAAATTATTGAAGTTGCAAGCACAGAAATGGTTGTAAAGTAAACAAAAGGCAAGGTGGCTGTGAAACAGAACCTACGAGATGCTCATCTGCAGTCTGTCACATGCTGAAGGAAGCCCAACAGCTACTTTCAGCGTCTGCAATGGCAGCGTTTCGAGGAGATTTGTTGATTCAAAATATTAGCGTTGATGCATTTTCAGCGATAATGTCAAACTATGTCAAGTAATTGTGGCAATCCTAGTTCGGTTTTAGCAAAAAGTGTACCTAGTTTGACGTACTGCAGCCTTAAGTGGTGTAAATTGGCAATGAATAAGCATCTTTTGGAAGCTTCACGATCCTGCAATGCAGATCTTGTCCACAAAATAAGCCCTAGGAATCTTTACTGATGTTCTGTGTCCCTGTGTTGCCCAAAGGTGTCCAAGGTCTTCCTAGGAGCGCATGCGCTCCTAGCCAACGGCTACGTGATGTCGCGTGTCGGAACGTCCCAGATCGCCCTGGTGGCCAAGGCCTACAACGTGCCTGTGCTGGTGTGCTGCGAGACGTACAAGTTCTGCGAACGCGTGCAGACGGACTCCTTCGTGTCCAACGAGCTCGGTACCGCTTGGTTTTGCCTGATGGCGTAGAGGAGCCATTTCTTGGCTAACCGCCACTTTATAAAGTTTTAACCTAGTCAACCCTAGACCTAATGGCGCAGGAAATGACACCCATTGTGACTGTCGCCTAGATGACCCTGACGAGCTCATGGCCACCAGGAAGGGGAAGACACAGCTGGAGAACTGGCAGAACGTGCGACTGCTGGGCCTGCTCAATCTGGTGTACGACGTGACACCCCCCGACTTCGTGGACCTAGTGATCACTGAGCTGGGCATGATCCCCTGCACGTCGGTTCCAGTGGTGCTCAGGGTCAATAACGTGGATCATTAACCCCAGCCCCCCCCCCCCCCCCCCATCTGTGTTGTACACAGTGCTTCCTTTGGCAGAAATAAAATTATTTCAAATGGCGTTAGCATGGAACCATAATTTCAGTTTTATTAAAAACAAAATTTAACAATGTATGATTATAAGGTGCACATTGTTCAAACAAAATGTTTGATATGAAAGCTGCTTCTGCATTATGAATTTCATATAAACATCTCATTTAGTGATTTCTGTTTTTCAGTACTTTATAGAATGCAAGTCAGTTAATACTACTCAAAAATGGTAAGTTAAATACAGGGGACAGAAAATTTCACAGAAGACAAAAAGAGGTCCTTATGTCAAACTGTCAGTTAAATCTCCATTAAAGTAAACTTCAGGACTGAAGTTGTAAACTAGGTTGTAATAGGTTGTAGGTTGCTTAGCCTATACTGAAAGTGGACAAACAACCAACCAAATACATTTTAGGTGTAATTACAACATATAAAAGTATCATTCTGAATTTAGGGCCATAGACAGCAGTGTTAGACTAACTTTGCATGCATAGGACTGATTTTGTTCCATTAAACTGGAACTAAAATAGCTCAGTTACGTAAACAATACAGAGCAAGACAATTTTTAAATCCTGCGATCCGTAACAAACTTCAATCCCTGAAAACAGTACCAAGTATCTGTTATTGTCAGCAAATTGGTTTAAAACCGTATTTTTATCCGAAAGGATCAACCTTTTAGTCCTTTGCACAGGCTGTCATCAGTGGTTTTAGGCAGAGCCCCCTTAAAAACATCAGTATTCATCAGTGCTGCTTGAAACGTGCAAAAATGAAGGCCAGACCAAACAGCTCAGACCGTCTTGGCTTTCCGCCGCTGTGTGACCCAAAGGACGCCCGACACCATGAGAGTACTCACACTGAGGATCCCCAGCCCCTCCGCCATAGGGAAGCGGCCCTTTAAGACACAAATACAGCTCTCAGCTGGCTCATCCCGCAGATTTACCTTATGGAGTTTGAAAATGAAATGCTGCCTATAGTCACAGATTTAATTTTTATTTTCCCCCAGTATCTTGAGACCTACTGCATGAACAACAGGGGAAAGGACAATTACGTCACATTATAAGCCACAAGAGGTCAGCGTCACACGTCCCGCCTGTATGTTTAGTTTCTTACAGCATCTAGCGACATGCAGTGAAGTAAACAGTCTCTAAAGCGTCTGTAATGAGCGTGTGTGTTATGATGTGTGTCCTGTGGAGGGACAGCGTCCTGTCCGGGGTGTAGCCCTGCGTTCTGCCCTATGCTGCCTGGGACAGACGCCAGGCAATGCCTACCAGGATAAGGCAGCTGCAAGATGGGTGGATCAAAAGTGGTTTAAAAAGACATCCAGGCAAAAGTTTAGTTATACAAGAAGACGACAGGGTGCTGACCTTCCGGAGACACTTGTATCCATGGTAATCACCGGAACAGCTACATTGAACAAAGCCGGGGCCATAGGGTGCACAAAGGGAGTTTTCCGGACAGCTCCAGGCTACATTCATCAAGGACAAATATTGTGCAATTAAATTCAATCGAGTTCAGGGTGCTTCAGCTGGTACATTTAGTGGTGGACATAGTTACATTTCAATTGGAAGGTGACGTACACATATTTCCGCCACTATAGCAGGCGTCCCGTGGTCCCTCACAGAGACAAATGGAGCCAAGGTCCTCCACGGTCTCCCACGACTCATTACCACCAGGGCACTGACATGGCAATGGCAACCTCCTGAAATGGAGAATGGGTATTTTCAGGATGTAATCATTTCTTCATAGGGGGTTGCCAGCAACCCAAATGTTTAATGCTGTATTGTACAATCAGAGTCGGGTCATTCAGATCCAGAGATTTTGTTTCAGTCAACCAGTTGAATATTCTGTGACTCATGCTCAACGGGTTGGTTGAAACAAAATCCCAGTCTGGACCTTTACTCACTTGTATAATAAGTGATAAGTGCCATTATAACTTTGAGAAACTCACAATGAATGCAGCAGTGTAAATCCCTGAAAGATGGAGTCACTCATGTTTACAATCGGGTTGGCTGATAAATCTCTGTTAAATAATGAGAAAAAAAATAAGCTGCACATACTCTTAGAAATGAAGCAGAAAAACAAGAGCCGATCATTGAAACGAAACAAACGTTACATACATAATTACGGCGGTTATTGCTTCGTGAAGATCTTCCACGTTTCCCAGGGAACAGTTGGACAAGTCCAGCCTAAATTAAACACAAAAAGAATGACATCAGGCAACCCTTTAGAAATTAACAGTATGTGCTAAATCCAGTCACAAGGCAGGTTTGTCGAAAGGATGTTCTCCTACCCGATGATGGTGGCCGTGTCCTGGTCCCCTTGATGTCGCAGGCAGCAGCGGCCGTCCACCAGCCCTGCGGAAGCAATGCAGAAGTTTCCCACGGCCGATCCGTCCTGCAGCCTGCCGTTGCACCGGTGACATTCCTGGTAGCCGGGTACACAGGAGACTTCTGAATAATCATGATCATCCTTACGGGCGTCAGACTTATAAAACACAAAATCCAGCCCGACTGACTAAACAACACATCACTCAGGTAAACGGAACTAAAAGACGGCAGGACACGGCCCGCCTCGGATCGATGATTTCAGTTCTGATTATCTTCCTACCTGCAAGCTGGTCTGCTGGAAACCCGCATGTAAACAGACAGACATGAGCGACACTAAGATAACAGTGAGCACCGCTTCCCCTCTCGCCGTCATTTTCGGGTCCCGTGGATTCCTGTGGTCATATGACCTCTGTAAGTGTCACGTGACGGCAAGGCTATAGCCAGGAGACGCCCTGCCTGTAGCGCTCTAGTTCAACTCCATGCCAGTCGTATTACATCGAAATGACACAATACACACTGTATTACAATGGGCTATTCTTGTATGGTCATCTACATCGACCATTGCTATTTATTTCATTTTGTGGGGAAAAGACACGGATATGAACAGTGCTTAAATTCTGAAATATTATACAGTCGGGGTTTGTGATGTATCATGTGTAGGTCTTATTGCAAATAGGTGGATGGTTTTTATTCAGCCAAATGTACAATTTAATGATAAAGTTAGAAATAATCCAGCAAGCTACATTTAGTCGTCATTTCTTGTTTTAAAAAAACTATGACATAAATAGATCAACTTAGTTCGTTCCAAAACACTGCGAATTGATAATAACTTTCCCAATTTTTCCAGAATACTGACGCCTTCTCTGGCAAGATCTACAGTTGTCAGAAACAGCACTATAGCTGCATATATATAAGGTCATCTGACTAGTCTGACACTTGGGAAAGCACTTAGACAGTTGAAGGGGTGTTATGTAACTTTGTACCCATTTATAGCTTAATATATATAAAAATAAATACATTTTTTAGAAGAAGGATGTGTGAAACTAAGTACATAGGTAACATAAGTAATAATGTGTTTATTTTTTGTTATTTTTGTATGATCTTTTTCAAATCATAGAAATACACTAACCCCACTTTTAGAAAATAGGTCGGTCCTTGGGTCTTTTGCAACGTCCTGTAAAAAGAGCTGTACAAGTAGGCGCACATTGAACGCATAAAATGTTCCAGCAGTAATTGCCTGCGCTCTTGGTTACATTTGTCTTTTTCCTTGACTTTCGTCTTTTCGCATCCAACAGAAAGTATTTGAATGTGACAGCTATTTTCTCTAGCACGTCGGATAGGATTTTCCCCCCGTCTGATTCGTATGTACCATTAAGTGTGGAGACGGGGGTTTCTTTTTGCCGAAACAAAGTATCAATTTAAAAACTGAGCAATCCGGAACATAACCTGGTACTGCATTGGAGTGGGGTGAAATAAAATTGTTTCAGAAGTGATTTATTGCTAAGCATGTGCGAGTCTTTCTTTGAAGTTTGAAAAAGGTTTCGCCAAACTGGGCTGATACACACCGACAATGAAGCAGGAATTAAACCCAGTCACAACATGGCTGCTGCGGGGACGTTAGGCAAAGTTAAACTCCTTACTTGAGAAGTTTTATTTGTAAATCCGTTCAAAGGAGGAGATCCTTAGGATACAAAATTGGGGAGAAAACAGCGTCTGAATACATCGGCGTGTGCCTCAGAGTTTGGTGGACTGCACCACCAGGAATATGCAGAAGAGAGACTGCTGGCTGCCTAGGCTGCTTCCTCCGGTCCTAAACACGCATCTCCTGCTTCTCCGTGGCTGCGTTGGACTCATGCTATAGATCCCGGTGCCTTTAAACCCAAAAAGCTGTTGAAATTTGGACTCTTTAAAACCTGCTTCAGTAAAGATGCATTTTTCCATTCCCGAGACTGAGGTACGCTCTGGAGATAATGGATCAACCTACGTGGTGAGTCCCCATCTCGCTTTACAAATGTATATTTCTCATTTTAGCGCATATTCTCTGCTAAATTATTACATTTGTTGCATATTTCCATCTTCATGTATATCAAGATAATTGCAACATAGGTAAATTTGCACATAACGGAAAATGAAACGTCTATGATTACCACCCATTGATACCTATGATTTCTTTTCAAAATCATGCGTAATACACCTCGAGTACGGTGATTCTTTAATTTCGAGGGGTTCGTCTCTCTCTCGGTTGAGAAGGTTTTGTGTTTAGGGGGATCTGCATTTGGGATTGATTGCAGCCCTTTAGCGGACACTCATTGCATCCGTTTTATTGTAGCGATTGAGTGTAACTGCGGAATAGCAGTTAGTGCTTTTCCCCCGCACAATTTACTAATATTATATAAAGTGTTAAATTCTAACAACGAGTTCACGTTTCCACACTTCGTGGCATCGAAAGAGAATTGCATTTGTGAGTGCGTGAAAAACCTGCAAAGAAGCCCGTTAAAAAAATGTTTTAAATACCTTTAGGATGCATAGACTGAGCGTTTTGGTTGACTCCAGCTTATCCGGGCGTAATTATATATA
>JABFEB020000039.1:14498231-14509374 GCA_019775895.2 Stomatorhinus ivindoensis
CCCCCCCCCCCCCCCCCCCCCCATGCATTTTAAGTGTTTCTTGCCCCAGGGCTGTAGCCCCACTGTAGACGTACATAATTTATGACACGTAGTGCTGTTTTAATATATCATTTGAAAAAGGTGGCGGCAAAACAATGGAAAAGAGACATTTAAGCTCTTTAGTTATTTAAACAAAGTGCATGCTCTCGTCGCATACTTTGTATTGGAATTTAATTTATTTTCCCACATTACTGTACAGCTGATATTGAATCTAATAACTTATTCATAGATCTCAGTTTTGCTCTGGTATTTATTCTGAAAGCCCCCCCTTCTATTTTCCTTTGCATTGTTTCTTTGCAGCGTTCAGTTGAGCCCCCACATCAGTGATGGGATAGGAGCCAGCAGTCAGCGCCTTATCCCGACGGGGACTGGCGGCCTGAGGTATCCTTGATGTTGACTCACCCGTACAACAGAACCCTGTTTTCAGCTCTCCCCATGTCAACTCTGATTTCTCACAGAAGCAGTGAATCAATAATCCTCACACCAACCTGCACTGCCAAATTGCTTGTCAGTTGGAAATATTACTGATTTGGTGCAATTTGGTTTTCCAACCATCCATCCTGCCGGCTGGTTTGCTTTGAGCCTGGAGCCTAGTGCGGTGCGTGTCGCGTGCAGCACCCTGGGCCAGACGCCGGTCACATACTTGCAAACGCTTTTGTGCTGCAGGAGGCCAGGCACATAAAAACGGTGGAAATGCAAACTCTACACACACCACGTAGAATCGCAGCTCTCACGACGCTGACGTAAGCAGACCCAAAAATTAGTTTATTAGTATTTTCTTAGAGGGTTGCATGCATTACTGATTTTCTTATACAGTAGGCTACTTGGAAATTACCCCCCCCCCTCCCAAAACAGTACAGACATGCAGAAATCATCTGAAGGCGCGTTCAGCTGGTTTGGTTTCGTCGCTCCGGAAACTACAGCAGGACAAAAATAAACAGGATACTGTTGATTTCAACACGACTTCAAAATCAGTCATTTTTAAAAAAACGTTTATTTAAATATTCATGCAACATGAGTCATGTTCCCTTTACTCACTGAAAGGAAACTGATACCGTTTTAGAAACAGAAACACATTCTTCAAAATGTTTTACTATATTCAAAAACATTCAACCCTAAAGATAAAGTTAATGAGCAACTAAAGCCCCAGCAGTAAAAATATATTAACAGACTGGTACCCCGACAGAGCGGCGATGGAGGATTTTCAATAGGACTGACATATCTCTAAGAGCTCGGGGTAAAATCGCGTCGAGTGTGATATGTTTCCTGCGGCTCTGTGAGTCTGGGCGCCAGACGGTGAATTAGGGGCAGGGCATGAAGAGTATCGGTGCATTAGAAGAAGGATTCCAACAAACACATGGATTCTTCAGAATCTCACGCTGAATCCCGCAGCCTGAATTTCCATTTGAAGTGCAAATGACCGGCCTGGAGCTTATTTTAGCTTTATTATGGGATGGCACAGTGCTTCGGAGAAGAGATAATGCATGAAAGGGGGGGGGAGAAGGTAAAGGTGCGGAAAGGTGGATATACTCAGTCATAACAATGAACCGGCCGCTGGGAAGCCCAGAACTACCAGACAGAATATTCTAGCAGAATGCCAATTACACGGACACCAGGAGACAGAATCGACTGGAAAGTACCTTTGAAATACAACTGCATTTTAATAAAAATATTCACATTCAAAATATACAATTAACTCATTGTATCTATTTTGACCTTTTTTTGCACAAACAGAAATGGCACTCAAAAATACTACCAAGATTGCAGTTAAAAATTACACCCACTGTAACAGTGGAGAGCAGGCATCCATCCATCTATCTTCAGTCTGCTTGTCCTGCTGAGGGCTGAATTGAAAGAGCGTTTTAAAATAACTCAATTAACAGCACCCATATTTACCACAGTCCCCTAAGGGGCATACTTCACACGAGGGATGCGTACGCAATGCGATACGTACACGACGCAAGCAGCGTACTGACTGTACTTGCACGCGTAGTTTTCATCTCTCTTGAGGATTAAAGGTCATGTCCGCCGGGGGCCAGAAAGCCGTCCTGGTCTGCTCCTTCGTTTCCAGACTCGCTTGTTTGGTATGGAGTTTGTGCCATAGAAAGATGTATATATTATTCCTCCTCGTTCTTCGCTCTACCACATATCACTTTACTGCCCCCATGTTGAATTGTTAGATATGTCGTAGCATTTAGTATTTAGTAATTAGGCTGCACGACACTGGAACTTTCAGTACTTTCTGCAATAAGTACTGCAGTGTGTATAAAGAAAAAATTCTTCAAAATAAATCCGTTTCCCACAAACCCGTCTATGCATGAGTAATCTAAACAGCAAGGATGATAATGATTTGGAATGACTTGAAGAGCACATGCAGAGTTCATGCAAAAGTAGCGGCGGTAAACTTTAAACTAATGTTAAATATATACTAGATTATTCTGAAAAGGGTCGGTCATTAAAATTGCACAGCTTGCTAAGTTTAGTTTCCTATAACAATATAAATGCTTTAGTGGGACGTGAACCCCACACTCTCGGCGAATTCTATAACCAATATTTGTAAATACCGGTTACTGTATTGAAAAATTACGTCGCCCATAAAAGTAGACAAGTCAGCATTTCAAGTTGGAGTTTCATTGCACTTCGTTCACGTGCTACTGCTTTCTTAGAAACTTAAACTGCCATTAAATTATGAAGACGCTGTGCACAGAGTGACAAGAGTCCTCGCGACATTTTTTATCTTGGCTCTGAAAATATAGGCTACAGTTCTTACGGCCACTCATTCTTAAAAAAATCAGATGTTACTTTAATACTGACTACCGTATATAAACACATAGTCCCGTGACAAAGTTGACCGCACTGCCCCCCATTTTTGGTGGTACTGCATCTTGCATGCGCGTCGCGTTAACTCTTTGCGTAGGGGTACCTTGGGCGTGT
The DNA here is from genome assembly GCA_019775895.2 of Stomatorhinus ivindoensis. Classification (NCBI taxonomy): domain Eukaryota; kingdom Metazoa; phylum Chordata; class Actinopteri; order Osteoglossiformes; family Mormyridae; genus Stomatorhinus; species Stomatorhinus ivindoensis. The sequence continues at coordinate 14,501,205 of JABFEB020000039.1, forward strand.
AGAATGAATGCAGAAAATGCGTGGCAGCCATGATGCATACTTGTATGCGTTGTGAGGGCAAGTATAATCAGCCCTAATTCTTCACTGCTGTTGCTTAGTGACATATCAATGGTGTGTCGTCCAATCACTTCTCCAGCTGATCCAGCCCCGCCTCTTCCTCCACCCCCTCCTCCTCCTCCTCCTCCTCTCCTCCCCCGTCATTGGGCAGCCGCACCCTGAGCCAGTCCCCAGCAGGGCGGCCGTGCTTCCTCTGGTGTCGCTTGTAGTTGTCCCAGTGGCCGGTGGCGTAGGGGCACTCGGGGCAGCAGAAGGGCTTGCAGCCGGTGTGTCGGAGCATGTGACGCTTCAGGTTCATGCTCTGGTTGCAGCTGTAGCTGCAGACGGTGCACTGGAAGGGCTTGGCGCCCGAGTGCACGCGCTGGTGCCGCCGCAGGTTGGCCAGGTTGCCACAGGCGTAGTCGCACAGCTGGCAGCGGTAGGGCTTCTCGCCCGTGTGCACGCGCTGGTGCCGCTTGAGGTTGTCTAGGTGGGCAGATGCGTAGTCGCACTCGGGGCAGCGGTAGGGCTTTTCTCCACTGTGAGTCTTCATGTGCCGTACCAGGTGGTTAGGGTAGTGGGTGACGAAGGAGCACATGGCGCACGGGTATGCCTTTTCCCCGCTGCCGGCAAGGACCCTGGGGAGCTCCTTGGACAGCACGTCCAGCATGCACCTCCCGCAGATGCGGCCGCATGCGCTCCCTCGCTCGGCCGTGTCCCGGCCGCACAGTCTGCAGGCTGGTGAAATTGGCAGCCCGTGAAGGCCTTCCTCCTTACCCCCTGCTGCTTCCCCCACCCCCTTCGCTGGCTTTTCCGTGTCCGGCGGGCCCCCCGACTTGCAGGCTTGACTGGCACTGCTGTAGCTGCGGTAGCTACCATCACTGCTCACATGCGCTGCCATATTTGCTGCCACAGTGTCTGTTCACAAAGGGGAAGGGGGATGGGGGTTATACCTAATTTACATGTGAAAAAAACTTAATTGTGAAGCCTGTAATTTACTGATAATCATAATTCTATACTAACAAATAATGTTATTGCTGTAATTAATGTAATGGTAGACGCATTCATTAATGGCTAGTGGAAGGGTAATGACTAAATAAAATGTAAAAATGTAACACTCCTACTCATGATGTTTTAACTTGAATCTAAAACTGAGATCGTTGTGAATCATGTTATAAATTTCTGAAGATATTTAAGTTACCTTGATCCCCTGCGGGCCCTTTTCCTGGTCGCTGACCAGCCATTAGCCTCGCCTGTCTCCCGCCGGGACGACGGCCATGTCTGCCCAGCGTGTGCATGCGCTGGTGCCTCTTGAGGTTGCCCAGGGAACTGCAGGCAAAAGTGCAGAGCCGGCACTGGTAGGGCTTCTCACCCGTGTGCACGCGCACGTGTCGTTGCAGGTTGACCAGCTGGCCGGAGGCGTAAGCACACAGTGGGCAGCGATAGGGCCTCTCACCACTGTGCGTCTTCATGTGCCGCTTCACGTGGTTAGCGTAGCGCGTGGAAAAGCCACACAGCTCACAGGAGTGCAGTGTCAGCTCGCCGTCACCTGCCACTACGTCATCCCTGCCCTTAGCCACACCCCTCTGTGCTCGCTCCGCCACTTCCCCTGCCCCCATTCCGCAACCAAAGCCAGATACTCCAGCAAGGTTTTCCCCGCTGCCCTGAGCATCTGTTGAGATGTGAGTACGCCCTCTACAGGCCAGGCAGGACATTGAGCTGTAGTCCTGTTTGCCCTGCGCATCCTGAATATCTTGCACATTGTCGTCCATCCTCGGTCTTGTGTGACTCAAGCCCTGTTTCTGCCAGGAACAGAAAAAAGAGCATGGCCAAAAGCTTGTCTTATAAACCACACCGGACGCAAACACAACAGTCTCTCATCCTACTCCCCCAGAGATCTGAGGTGACACCTGATCCAGCCCTCCCACCACAGCCACATTTTCAAATATTCATGCATATCTCACTAACTTGAGGCACGCTAAGTCTTCACATCGGTAGTAACTCACATTTCTTACATTTGCAGGTATTTTACAATTAAATAGCAAAAATTCTAAATATGTGTGCTGTCTAAAATAGTTTCAGCCTCTTTAAAAGTCACTTGAAACAAGAACAAACACTGTAATGTTTACTAAAATGCTCAGGAGCATTGGAGTGATTTCCGTCCTGATATGTATACTTACAACACTGACCGCCAAAGGTAAAGCAGCACCTGAGCCCCGTAGAGAGAAGTTGGGAGCTGGGGGAACCCGACAGGGGCTTCTGCTGCCTCCAGAGGCAGCTCCGGCAGGCTGGCGGGAGCCAGGGACGCAGGCCGGGGGTCTGATGCCTCCAGAGGCGGCTCCGGCAGGCTGGCGGGAGCCGGGGATGGGGGCTTCAGCTTTCAGTGTGAGATCCGAGGAGGAACTGCAGCAAGGGAACCTGATCTACTGTTATATATATCCAGCTTTCAGACACCCCCCCTCCACCTTCCCTGGATGATTACTGAGGCTAATGATAATGATGATGACTGCACCAGCTCAGATGATGATGATGATGATGATGATAATGATGATGACCCTGTGGAAAAAGGCATGATGATGATGTTAAATAAATGCCCTGCCATAATGGAGGTCCCTGATGATGATGATGATGATGATGATGATGATAAATAAATGCCCTGGCGTAATGGAGGTCCTTGATGATGATGATGATGATGATGATGGTCGCCTTGATGCCCTGTATGCGTAGTAATAATTATGGCCTGACATTTTTCCTTCTGGAGCATTCTCCTTTCTACCAGCATGCCACAGCATGAAAGTGTAGCTTTAACAGACACAGCTTTTGGGAATAAAAAGCCCCCACAAAACAGTTTTATCATTATCTTTCTTTTCCCCGGTATTCTTTGCAATTTCACGTGCTAACAAGACCCTCAGATCTTAAATGCTAAAAAGAGACTGATTGCATCACATGTGACTCTGAGCAACGCTGCCTGATTTCAGACACTGGTGCGATGCCATGTTTAACAGACAATGTTAATTAAGCTTAATTTCACTTGTGAACACCCCTGCTGAATCACAAAGAGCCCTTTCAACTCACATTTCCCTTAGACTTTTTTTTATGCGATGCGTGTCTGCAATCACTTGCAGAATGAAGGGTCTTTATCTCTTACTCCGTAAGACTAATAAAGGATCATTAGTCACAAGCAGCAGACAGGCGGGCGGAGCTAAACGATACCCCTGTGACCCACTACGCATGCCAGGAAACATTAAAACCACCACATAAATTTAATTTAGTTTTATCCTACTCAAAAATTGCCCTTGTTTATTGCATTGTACACAAAAATGAAAACTATGAATAAAAACAATTACAATTTTTAATCTTGACTCAATCTGTCCATCATGAGGACAGCCTCCAAAGACAAGGCCTTCTGGGTAATAAACTCCTATGCTGCGTTGGGGATTACACAGCAGGTTAACTTTAGATGCTTTAAAGGTCTGAGGCAATACAAAATGAAGCAGGCAGGTAATAAGGCAGGCAAAGCAACTGCTTAACATGAGGCACAACTGATGACTTCAATGAATGGTTTATGGCGTTGCCTTAAATGATAGAATTAATGAAATTTTGGTGTCCTGTAACACAGCATTGTGCCATAAACTGGAAAATACAGAGAGCTTCCCAGATGGGATACTGTGCTTGAGGGGTTTGGAAATGTGCCTTTCAAACATTCCAACAAACGTGAGAGTTTATGAACTTACAGTACAAAAGGACACCAAATGCACTTGGTGCAGCCCTATGGACACTTTACATTCCAAGCCATTACTTTGCAACATTAACAGATCAATGTTCTCCTTTTTGGCAATCCAAGGATACAGGGAGACCGTGATGCTAACAGCTATAGAGTCAAGTATATTTTAGTCGCTGGTGGAGGCACACCATTAAAAGAAATGAAATGGACCTATTTTTGCTCATTTTATTGTGGGATGCGAGCTTCCTGGGCCCTTGGAGGAAAACTGCAAGGAAATTTAATGACAGTAGAATCAGAAATCTCTATCAGGCTTGTCCCGATTCACGTGACTCCATTCAGGCACAAACAGGAGCTTTTCTCACTACAAACAGTATGCAAATAGACCAGGTCCCTGCTTCCTAACCCTCAACTTCATTGTTAATTCCCCAGCAGCATTGAAAGGTATTGATTTCCATGGAGAATTTCATCTGCACGTTAAATAACCCAAAGTTGAGTGATGACGGACCCTGCAGTTACCCACCGCGTTATGGGTGAGTGCTGGGGGGGGCAACCTGTGGTTAAAATAAAATCATATCCAGAGAAGGAAAACCTCAGATGTGTGACCTAAAATGTTCACTTACAAAACATTTCTGATATTGAAAATTCAACCAGAACTCTAGTTGCTTATATTTAAATATTTCCATTGAAAATCGACCCTCTTTAGTATTAGGGCAGTATACTGTCCTCTAGTGGTGGCAATGTTTCAAATAACTGATCAGCATCTATTTCCTATTTCCTACAGCTTTACCATCACTCAGGAATGCAAGAAATGTTATTTTTACAGTAAACAGCCGTTATCTGGCACCATCACTCCCAACTACAACATTTATTTTTTTCTCCCTCTGGCTTAGGTGGAATTAGCTGGTAAGGAAATGAACGATTTTTGTTTGTAGGAGAAACACCAGGCTGTGTCATTACACAAAACAGTGGGATAAAAACAATGGACATTGTGAGGTATAAAAAGGCATGTTACCTTGCCGAAAGCTCACACATTTAGAGCAGTGTTTCCAAATTTCGTCCTCAGAGACCTCCAGATAGTTCACGGTTTTGCTACCGGTAGCTGAGAGGGAGCAAAAACATGGACTGTCTGGTAGGGAGCTGGGAGGGAGCAAAAACATGGACTGCCTGGTAGGGAGCTGAGAGGGAGCAAAAACATGGACTGTCTAGTAGGGAGCTTTGGGTAGAAGCGCCTGCTGAATGCATTTAAAATCTAAAGATGATCATGTAACATCCATGCATTTTCTTATCCTGGTCAGGCTTGCTTGCTAGTATGCTGTCCTCCTTACAGTTACAGTGGCTACACACAGGCAGGTGCTTCTGGAGCCTTACGGCCGGGACTGAGAGGCTGAGAAGAACCTTCTACCCCATGGCTATCACGGTCATTAACACCGGCAATTAAAAAATAACACCAGCTATAAGTGCAACCTGCACTTCAAATATTTATATTGCGTTTTGTATTTTTTATAACTAGCCTATAAATATAAATATACTTGTATACAGGTGGTTCTCGCTTTATATGTATTTATATGTTTACGAGAATTTCATGTTTTCAAATATGTTTACATGTTTACGATGTAATTTTTCATTAGTTTATTTAAACTTGCACCTAACTCAATGCCAAAAACGCTGTCCATGGCCCAACAAAATTTTCAGATAGCTTTGCTTTGTGAAATATCTGAAAGATTTGCACCTTAAACGTCTGCGCATGCACGCTATTTGGCATATTGTACAATGGTGGCCGGTGTGTACGTACCATTTAAGCTTCATGACCCATCCTGATCCCAGAAATACACTGGGTTTTTTCATAAGTACCGTTTGTGAGTGATCGCTGCCAGCTCCGAAAGGGATACATGAAGGAAAAAAAAACACCCATCTGTTGAAAATCAAAGTGTCTTCAGATAATTTTTTACCTGCAACCCAAGGCATCATTTCTATAGCATCTCTATGGGAATTACCTCCTTGATTAACAAATGATAATTTGGAACAGATTAGCTCATAGAGCCAAGAACTACCTGTCTACTTTTATATGCTTCTATATATTTAATATTCATTCTGTTAATTTATGTCATTTGCTTTAATTATCCTTCTACCTTCTTTATTTCACAGTCTGGAGTAGCTGCAATTTCATTTCACTACTGGCTTACTCCTACATTCATGCATGTGACAAAAATCTTAAATCTAGAATCCAAAATCAGTAGTCAGGGTCACTGGTTTCCCTCAGCTGCTCATATAATACGATAGTGTGTGTGCCTGACGCTTATCCAGTACCAACGATGAGGTGGCAGGAGAATAGGCTGGGCATCTCCAGTATCAATCTGGTGTTGGGAGAAGTATGGTTGGTCTGAACTTAACACAAAGATGTCAAGGTGCCCATGTGCCATGCCACCAGCTGCACCTGGGCAAGGACAGGCTCCCGGATCTCCTCTGCGCTGTAACAGGGAATTTTCACAGCAGTCTCCATCCCACCCCTCGCCTCCAAATCGGATGCCGCATCTTGGAGAGGAGCTGCAGCTCCCCCTGGTGCCCGGCATCGGCAGCACAGCATAATAGCTCCATCAGCTCAGCCCCCAGAAGGCACAATACTCAGTTCCTGAAGTTAGGGCTGGGTAAGGGTTATCATAATTTGGAGTACAGTTATACCCATTTAGATGAATGGAGAGTCCCCACAATGCCAGGAATATATGAACAGTGTGTTTGTGTCTGTGTGTGGGCGAGTCAGATGTGCCTTACATTGTGGGGACCAAATGTCCACACAGTATGAATAAAACCTGTTATTTTGACATTGTGTGGCCCATTTTTTCAGTTCTCACAAGGGGAAATTCAATTCTATAAATGTCTGTAATTGCACTCATAAAACTAAAAATGCCAAAAGTCTTGAATTCTGTTTGGTCACTTATGGTTAAGGTTAGGGCTGGGTAGGGTTAGGGTTGTCATTGTCGGGATTAGGGTTTTGACCATAGAAATGAATGGACGGCGCCCACAAAGATATGACTACAGGCCTGTGTGTGTATGCGTGTGTGTGTGTTTGTATGTGTGTATGCTTGAGAGAGCATAGTCCATAATATTTCCTCCTACCCTGATGTATAGCTCCTTCTGAGTGCAGCTCCTCATTTAGAACCTCACACACCCAAACACAAACACACATACACACACACACACAACTGTGGCAACCCAAATACTGAAGTGAAAATACGGCTTTTGACTGTACGGATCTAAAGGTGCAGAGTCACACAAACATGAAAAATATACTCACCTCTCATTCAATTCCATTCCAGCTGCTCATCACGAGCATAAAATTTGTTTCTGGTGTGTCATGGTAGGGGGACTGCAATAGAGGATGGAGATTCATCTTATGTGCATTTTCATTGTCATGACATGAATTATTTTTTATAAAAAATGTGGAAAATAATGCATTTGTGATGTTATGACAAGAAATTACCCGCATATTTTATTCTTTATAGTGCTAATTCGCTTACATTAATCCTTGTTTATAGCACACCGCTAGCAGCATCTCGCGTATCTTCCCATACAGTATTTTCAAAAACAACACTGAATGAAAATACCACAGTATACCGTGTTATCCTGCCTAGCCCATTTTCACCCCATTCTGTGAAAACACTGGATACTTTTTCTGGTACCTTTGTACCAAGGTTACAGGTCCCATCAGAACCAGGCTGTATCCCTATCACTACAAATAGCATCATGCTGTTACGGGGGTACATATATACACAGGTGTTTACAAGGGGCCTCAGTCAGACCACAAAACGCAGATCATCCCTGACCAGTACTGTAATGGACAGAGACACAGAAGTCTCATTCCTAATGAAAGTAGGACACAGAGGAGCTTCTCATTGGAGGAGGGGCCATCAGGTCTCTGAATGCGGGGGGGCTGTGCTGAGGGCGACCACGGGAATCCCAGCACTGTAACCTGTGCCACGGTGGAAACCTTCACTCCTGCTCCAAGCGCGAGCCCTCGATGGGACAGCAGCCCAAGTTAAGCTTGCGTCCTGGGTTGTTCTCTGCTCTGTGGCGGCTGTCTTTGTCATCACCAAGCACCCGACCAATGTTTCAAAGAGTAAAACGTCCGGCATGCAGAAGACTTGGTGTCATACATGCATATGCAACTTGGGGGCAGTGTTTTTTTTCTTGCTTTGAACTTTGTTATCAAAGTTTTTCTAACGTTTGTCCCCTGACAATTGCCAGTTCACCTGAACCGTGTCATTTCAGACTGGGGTAAACTGAAACACTCAGGGGTGCTACTAGAGCTATCGGGCCCCATGACAGCATGTCATACTCAGCCTCCAAGCCAGACCAATCAGATTATTTAAGTTTTAAGGGCCTCCTGTCACCCAGTGGCAGTTGGAGTCATCT
>JABFEB020000039.1:14522816-14532895 GCA_019775895.2 Stomatorhinus ivindoensis
ACGTAGAATTAAGGCAGTTCTGAAGGCGAAAGGGGGTCAAACACCGTATTAGTATGGTGTTCCTAATAATCCTTTAGATGAGTGTATTAACAAATGTATGCAGAACCAGAGGTGGAAAGTCCGGGTCCAAAAAGTACAAATCCATACCAAGGGTTGTACTCTCTGACTGAACTGGTTGGTTGAAACAAAATTTTGGTATGGATTTGTACTTTTTGGACCCGGACGTTCCACCTCTGGCTCTAACCTCTGCATGCACCCCCTAGCATGTGCAGAAATGGGCAGCCAAGCGAGCCGCTGGTTTCAGCGCCGCCGAGTGTGAAATTGTACCCGACGTCCCCGCACTTCTGGAATAAATGCGTAAAGGTCACGGCGGCGCTGATATTTCCGTGGCTGTACGAGAGCCAGCAATTAATTCTAATCAATTTAGTGTAGACTGCTCAGCGCACCCCCGGCCGCTCAGGCACCCCCCCCACCCTTTTCCCACTCAGACATATTGAGCAGAAACACTTAGCCCCAGAGCGGGGGGCACCTTGGTCTGGGCATGCTGCCAGGTGGAAAGTGCTTGGCACATACTGACTGTTCATCGATGTGTGTGTGGAAGACCTCATAGAGGAAAGGTGTGTCCCACTCTGCGAGGTGTGACCCCCCCCCCACAGGCTGGTGCACCTTGAAACGTGATTTTACATGTTAATAGAGTTGCTCAGATGCTCCTTGCTTATTTCCCTTTAAAAGTTCGTCTTCAACAACAAGAGATCAGAGAAGAGCACCCAGAACCATAAACGGCCCGGCTCAGACGACTGGGACAAGCTACGCTTATTTTCCTTATGTTGTCCCAGTCACTTTGGGAATTTCCCACCAAACGTTATTCTGGGCCGCTTTGTCATCCCAAGCAGGTCTTATCGTGCTTCGCCACGATCATGCTGCAGTTTCACACCCCCGGGGGTGGTGTTGGTTCTTGGGGGCGCCGGAAGTTTTGGGCCCATGAAAGCATGTGGGCCCCCATCTACGGCACCCCTGTCCCCACCTCCCTGTGAGTGGGGCTGTTGTAACCTCATTGGTCTAGCTTTCTTCTGGGTGTTACTGTCTGTTCCCAGGGGTATTGGAGGGGCATGGGTCCCCGGGGAGATTCAGGGGCCCCCAAATATACTATTAGCCCCCCCCCCCCCCATCCATCCATCCATACACACACACACACACACACACACACACTTGGCACTGAAGGTGACATTTTGTCAGGGGGCCCAGCATTTCTAGTCATGCTCCTGTGGTTAAATGGCTCCAGGGTCACTGAGACTGAGGTAATTATTAAAAAATGGATGGATAGATGAGCATTTCTTTATAAGCCGGCATTTATTTAGTGCAGAAATTCCCCTCCATTGAAGGGTTGAACGTCTGAAAATCTTTGTCCCCCCAGAAATAACTAAATGCCCGGACACACAAGCATGGTATCCAGGGTGATACATTTCGCTGAACTGGCAGTGACATTTAGGTGTGACGGACATTACTAATGAGGAACATCGTATCGCAGCTTCAGGCGTTGGACCTCAGCGGGGCGTCTGCGCATCTGACGCAGCCTCTCTGTCTGCAGGGCCAGTCAACCCGTTAGGTGACATGGGCCGCTGTGAGGGAGGGAGATAATGGGGACCCAGGTGGAGGAAGTAATCATGCGAAACAAACGGAGGCACGGGGTAGAGGGACATAGTCATGCCCACAATGCTTTGCTGATGCTGATTGTGCATTTGCAGTATTTGGGATGCCACTGAGCGGTTTGTGAGGACCGTGAGGGGTGCAGCCTTGGCTGAGTCAGTATGATTAAAGTGGGGTATCATGAGATATCCAGGGATGTTAGAAATGCACAAAGGTGCCTGTTTCTGCTAACAGAGCAGGTGCCCGGCGTCTGTCTCACATGCAGCCTGTCGCTGTGTATCCTCAGTCCCTCAGGCTGCACCTTCTGGGGGAAGAAGCCCTGGTCCCAGACCCGGAAAGTGGTGTGGCAAGTGGGAATGCTGCTGGGGGCCCCTGTGGTTATCTCCCTCATCGCTGGCATCGCCATCCCAGTCATTATCATCGGGATTCCCATCTACATGGGACGCAAGGTAATCCCCCTCCCCCCCCCCACCTTTAGGTCTGGCTCCAGGGTTGTTTTTCGCCATCAACTGCGTTGTTTAAACTAGTCTGGCTGCTCACCTAGGAACTATTATTATTATTATAAATATTACTATTAGTATGAGTGCTACAGTTAGTAACTGTAGTAGTACTGTAGTTAGTAGCGGTTAGTGAGATTTTAATGTCCTTCCTTATTCATATACTCTTGCTAAGGACATTACTTCCTTACTTAAAGAACATATAACAAATGCAGGTCCCACTTCAGCCCCCCATCATGCGTCCATTGAGTAGCGGGCAAATGTGCTGCTAAAATGCGATCATTATCCATGCCTTTGGCTCCTTACGGCACATAAGGTCAGTTGTGGTCAAACAAAATCAACCTGAACGTGTTTTTCATATCATAAGACCTAGACCAGGGTTTCTCCACCCTGTCCCCGGCGCTGCTACACGATTCTGCTGCTTTCTGCTGCTTCCAGCTCCCAGAGAATACGGGGACTGTCTGCCTGGGGGTCCACAGGTTTAGGGTTGAGAAACTATATTCTGGACGATCTACAGTACTTTTCTTTACAGTACTCAACTTTATTTATTACTTTCATAGAACTAGCAACTCTTTTATTAGTATGTCAGGATTGCTTTTGTGTTTTAGATTTTTAATATATCACTGGGAGCAGGGGAATGTGATTGTCCATGCCTGCATGTTTATTTTTGGTTTTAGGTCCACAGTCGATGCAAGAAAAACAATATCTCAGGAAGTAAACATTATCTGACAGTAGCCAGCGGGGTAATGATGTCCGTCTTCGTCTCCCCTGTTATAGCTGCTGTCACTCTCGGTACGTTAAAAAGTCTTTTGAATTACAGTCAATGCACAAGAAGCGTTTTATTTGAATATTGTTTAAAAACTTCTATGCTAATTACCATTATCTTTTTATTTTGTTTTTATATTTTTATATTTATTTTTGGCACGCTTTTCTAGTACGTCTATTCTGTGAAATATAAAACATGAAATGTATCACATTGCTGTGTGACGATCCTTTATTTCTGCTTCTTTTCTTTTACATGCTATAAAAATCAAGGCGAACACACATTGATTAGATAGCAGAACCAATCTTGTCCACTAGGTGGCCAGAGCCCAGTTTCATGGCTCAGCGCTTGTCCCCCTGCTGCCCTTCATCTTGGAAGGAGGCCAGACTCTTAGGCGTTCATCAAACGCAGTGCGGCACGTGCGGCGTCCCCTGGAATTGCGCATGAACTCCCCCCCCCATTTCTGCAGAAAAGCACTCATATGGATCCAGCTTTAGAGATGTTGCCCCTCTGCAAGTCACCGTCTACACATTTTTGGATTACCCCACCCTTGAACGGAGACACTGTTATTTCCCTTCTGATTTATTTTTTTTTTGATGTTCAAGAATGAATTAGCAAATTAAGATGCTCTCAATGACTTATGCTGGTAAGGATTCAAAATAGGGGTTAAAGGTCACCTAGTCTCCAAGCTGGAACTGTCCTATCCTGTAGTCCTGCATAAAAACCTCCACTTTAGCTCTGTAGGGGGCGCTGTCCATGACATGCCCGTGAACCCTCATGCTCGGTTGCAGGCGTGGGCGTTCCGTTGATGATGACATACGTGTACGGTGTGGTTCCCATGTCCCTCTGCCGAAACGGCTGGTGCAGGAACCAGAAGGAGCAAGCTGAACCACACAAGATACAGCCAGAGGATCTACTCAACTGTAAGTCTTGCCCTTCTTGCAGTCCTGGAAAGGCTGATCTCAGATCAGAGGATCTCCACATCTCTGTGCATTGTGTGGAGATTTTTCCATCAAGTACAACAACATTGTACTGGTTTTTCATACCCATGTTCCTGGGCTTTTCAAAACTAAACAAGAATAGCCTCTCCTTTAGACCAGGAAAAAGGAAAAAAATATTAATTTGCTATCAGAAGGATAAATCATACTCTATTAGGACCACCTGCTGAAAACTAGACAGATCATGTTCTGTAAAAAACAAAAGACTGAGGAGGTCTCTGATGCAGCTGTTCTCAGAGTATTCAAAGGGGGTTCTGTGGGGTATTAAATTCACAGGGGGGTCTTCTTCGCTATTTTTCTTTATCATATGTGTTAAATCTGCACCAAATGCCTTGAATCCATAAATGCCCCCCTGTGGTGGATGAGAGTGTAGATCATTGAGCCTCTTGACGGGTTTACAGGAGGGAAATTGCTTCAGTTTTTTCGCTGAGGTTGTCTGTTAATGACCGGAGCAAATAGCACGTAGAGAGAGACCTTTGCCTTTTTTTAGAACGACCTTTTAATAATGATAAATAATATAGTAGGCAGGCTGCATTTCTTTTTGTGAGGTTGTGATGTGATATTCTGATATTCGCCCATGCAGTTGGTGAACACTGGACTGGTCAGGCGAGTCAGGCAGCCAGAGATGCCAGTGGGCGTGTCCTGGAGCTCCTCCCCAGCACCAGCAGCAACCCACCTGACCTCCATGGAAGTGGCGAGCGAGACGGGTCCACCTGCACTGTGGCCATGGACACCTATATGAGCCATGAAACAGGGAACACGTCCCTTCGGTATGATCTCACAAGCCACATCTCGTGCTCTTTGCTTAGCAGACAGCACGCTACGTTAACTGCTCTCCAATTCCCTGTTTTCTTTGGACAATTCATTTAGATGAACGAAGCAGAAGTAAATATCTAAAGGTACAATCGCAGATGCCTACAAATATCTGAAGGTTTAACTCTTTTTGATGTATCTTAGTGAATGGTTGTATAGCTCCTGCTGTCGCGCCTCCTGCTGTTCCGGAGCAGTATTGCAGTTATTGCTGTGGATTTCTGCAGGGAGGGAACCAACATCGAGGTCCGGGTGGAGATCGAGACGCACCCCCATGCGGCCGGCTTCAACAGCATGTCATCCAGTCGCAGCCCATCGGCGGAGTCGCTGGCGTGCTCACGGGAGCAGCTGTGCGTCGGCAGCCCGGCCATCCACGAGTGCCTCTCTGGCCCCGAGGCCGACTAAACGCCGACCCCTACCCCTGGTGGCCCCCCCTCCCCTCCAGCACGTCCCCATGGCCGCAAAGGCCCCGCCAAGCTTCAGCCCAACACACCCTGGCTGCCTCTTCCAGAGCAGAAAGCTCCTGAGACCTGGGGAGGGAGCAGGCAGAGGAGTGAGGGTCAGCTAGGGTAAGAGAGCGATTTTGGAGGGCGGAGGCAGACGGAGAGCTTCTCCTTCAGCATACAGCAGTCAGTAAGGGCATCGAGACAACAGGATACACAGGAAGTTCATAAAAATCTACATTATGACAGAATAACAAGGAGAGAAGTAAACCAGAGACAAGAGCAAGACCTTTGCTGAATACTTCTACGATTCATAGCTTTTTTCCTTTCAATTATTACTATTCCTAATGGTATTTTGTCTCATTTAGTGTTTGCTTAATAATTTTTATCTTAAGAATCTAAAAACAAGGGACAATGAAAGGACTGTGAAAAATATGTGTCTGCCACACAAATACAAAGCAGCTCTGACTTACTGAGGTGTACTGCATCCATTGCTGACACTTAGTGATGATGGTGGGGGGGGGGGGGAGGGACTCCTGATGTCCCGTCACCGGAGTTCCAAGGCTTGGCAAGAGCTCAGTTTATGCAAATAGGTCTTCATTTGGAGGCGGAGCCACTGCCAATGGGAGCAGTGTAGGCGGAGCAATCTATAGCAAGCCCAACCTAGACTACCCACAGTGCTCTGTACATAAACTGGTTCACTTTTTGATTCTCTCCCATTGTTCTGGAGTTTAGGGGAATTAATGTTTTAAAGGTTTAAATATGCCATCTCGGCTACAATTTAATTTAACTTGGTTTAACATTTTGAATGCATTGTATGTATAAAATAAATCCCCATAAAGCGTTGCATTAAAAATGTAACCTAAACATAAAGAAACATTGGGAAGTGATGTGCATTTCTGTGCTTCAGGTTCAGCCAGTCCCTGCTGCAGCCGGGGCTTAAGGGCCTTACAGTTAAATCACCCTGCCAATCAGAAGAACTTAATCACAGGCACAACGTTCTAACTCCCTAAGCCACAAACTGAGTGCAGTGCCTGCTAGACCAGACCAATTCTCAACCCCCCCCCCCCCCCCAATTCACCTGTAATGTTGCACTGTGCCTACAGATGGCGCTAGTGTATAAATCCTCTGTTATGGTTCACACCTGTTAAGTGCCCAGGAGAACAAGTAATCAGCCAAGCCAAATCTGTATTGTACCCTCATAGATATTCTACACACGTTATTATTTATTAAAACATTCCATTTCGTTGTTTTCTTCAGCTCGACCATGAAGTCAAATTGACGAAATTAAAAGATAATTTTCCTGTTATATTTTTATTTTTCCACAAATCGCCAGATGAATGTACTTCCTTTGGATTGTCTTGTGTCCACAAAAATCTATTGCTAGTTTAGCCTTGCTATGTTAACTATGAAAACTGATAACCTTGTTTATGTTTCATTTCACCATTTTAAGCTGATTTCTTACAATGTGCACGGTTGTAATGAGCAGATGCCTCATGCCTGAGATTCTGAGCGTGTCTGTTGAAGTAGCGGCCCTGGACAGGATGCCAGCCCACCTCCCATTATATGCACATTGACACCACAGAGAGTCCCCGACTTTCCTGAACCGGTATTACTGCTTTGTTTCTTTGATCAATCGATGTTTTTATTCAGAGTGGCGGCTTGCAGTTCTACCAGCTGATGCATATCAATCCATCCACCTTCAAACCAGTGATCCGGCACAGGGTCACAGAGAGCCTGTCCCAGGATGCACAGGGCACGAGGCAGGGGGACACCTTGGCCAGGACGCCTGTTCATTGCAAATATGTTCATTATATATTTGGCAGAAATATTCTACCGATGGCCCTTCTGGAAACCTTCAGGTTACATGCCCATCTCCTTAACCACCATATTACCTGACGTTCAGAAGGAAATGCACACCAAAGGGAACTCAACCATGTGTCTAAATGTAATGATAATTTTAAAAGTCATAAATATATTTCTGACCATCATGAAGAATGCTATCGTGTTTTTATTTGAAATCGAGCTGATCTTACATCCCCCGTCACTGATGAAACATCTTAAAACACCTAAGAGTTAAACTCTTCGCACAAAACCTGAGTGAAGTGAATGACATGCAGAGTAACACACTGCAACACTGAGCTTTGAGTGGTCCCTTCTTCCCCACGAGGCTGTACTCTGTAAAACATCCAGTTTATTGATTTCCTGGGGTAGCAGCCAGGCTGTGTGACTGCGTATGCATGGAGAGCTAATGCTCATCATAAAATGATTGTGACTACACATATGATTAAGCTCCAATAGCAAACCTAGACTGAATTCAAGAACTTAATTAGTAAGTGTAACAGAAATAGAAAATTAGCTTTCAGAATAAGCAGTTAGAAGAGGGATAAAACTGATATTATATACTAGTTATAGATAGCGTGAAATGGATAGATTATGTTAAAGAACCAACATTATCAACATAAATTTAGATGTTATTGCTTGTTGAGCAGAGTTTTCAGTATACCTGTAACACATGACTCTGTGTATCACTGTAAATTAAATGAAACCTGGTCTTTAACATGCTTTTTGGCATTTTTCAAATTGTTTGTGTAATAATTACGAACACTCAGATAATCACACTGGACAGGTCGTTTTGTATGCTGCATTCAGGGGCAAGTTTGTTGTTCTGGGGGCCCAAAAAGTCACCTTAGCATCCCTACCCCCTGTCAGATGTGTCAAAAGCTAAATAAATAAGTAGTGAGTAGAGTTGGAGGATCGTAGCTACTTAGCTGGTTAGCAGAACATGCTGCTTCAGCTTCTCCCAAATAAAGAACACATTTATGAAATATTAGTCTGCATCTCGCAAGCCTTGGAGGCCCCACACAAACACACGCTTTGAGTGGTGATAAAAAGCGCCACTGACTATATTGGATCTATTGATTTACAAACTGCTTCTCCTATCCATGCTTGCAGTGAGGGTGGAGACCGTCCCGGCAAGCATTACGGATACAAGGCAGGGCTGAGCTTCCAGTCGCCATTGGGCACATAATCATAGACTAGGGACCCCAATTCATCTAAACCAGTGTTTCCCAACTGGGTCGTTACGGACCCCGAGACAGAAGGAACAGAAATGTGGACTGTCTGTGGGACCCCAAGGACCGGTTTGGAAAACATTTGCCGAAACATGATTTCAAGTTGCAGGAGAAAACCCACACAAATGCAGAGAGAAAATGCAATAATCACACACAGACAGATATTTCTGTCCAAAAAACCCGGAGGCTGCCATGTAGTTTTCTGAATGAAAAAAATAAAAAGTATGAATATTCAAAAGTTGCTCATATATTAAAATGTCATATTTATAAATGGGGCATTTCTACTTCAACTCATAAGTAAGTAAAATAACAACTTGTGTGAATCTAGAGTAATAGTCTCATATGTGTTCCAATTCATTGTGCACAAACCAAGCAAGTCATTTTTGAGTTATTTAAAGAAGTCATTGTTCCCGAAGCTTTATTATTCCACCTATTGAATCATATGAAAAGGTCTTTAAATATAATATTATGTATTATCTAGAACCCATAGTGGCGAGGGATAGTATGTAGGTCGGGTAATATGTTATGGTGATTGTTGTAGTGAAATTAACGGTAGAATTTAATTAGGTCTACTAGGATTAGCGTCGACTGCCCCCTGGACCCATGATTAGTGATTAGAAGGTGGGCGATTAAAGATCTCCTTATGCCATATATTTTTAATTCATGTATCACTTAACAACAAGTGCCTGCATTATTATACTCACTTTAAAATGTTTTGTTGTAAAATCGTCATTATATGATTAAGTTACGTCACGACACGGATCAGGATTTGATTGGAGGAGCTGGTGCCCCCAGAGCCAGGCACTCCCATTCCGAAAGGAAATGGTTAAGGCTGACTCCCGCACCTCATTTTTTTATGGGAACCGTATTAGGGGCAGATAGCGAGTGTTTCACCCCAGCGTCGGCGGCGCTGCACGGCGCATCAGTCACATTTGACGGGCGATTCAGAGGCGCGTCTCCCACCTGGCGGCCATCCTACCATGGATGCTCTTAAATCGGCTGGAAGAGCGATCATCAAGAGCCCCGGGGTGCCGAGGCACACATGGGGAACCTCCAAGCACGAAAGTGAGTCATACATTTTTATTTCCCCCCAAATATGTTTTAAACAGTAACGGTATATTTACTGCCGCTGAAGATGTAAAACGACAAAGATCGTTTATGCCTCTATATTACTGCCTTGAAACGTGTTTTTTTCATTATGTTCAATACTGACGTTAGTTTTAATGCCAAGAACCATGCGCTTATTTGTCTTAGTTTGAGTGTTTTGAAAGCAAAAGCCTCAGAAGAGGCACATTTGCGGTGTAAAATCGACTTGCCCCGTATTTCTCAAATTCCTGGGTCCTAAAGAGAATCAATTTAACGTCGTTCAACAAGCGAATATCAATAGAATTGAATAAGTACAGTAATATTCAGGGTCTTTTATTAGACACCTTTTTATTACGCAACACAGACTATACACTGCTATTTAAAGTGCCGTAGTTGTCATGGTAAAGTTTGAAATTTTTTTCTTGTCATATGATAACGCAGTTTTCCCAGTTTTTAAACTTGAATTGAATTGCACTACATAGGCAACAACTCAACTCCCAGTTAATATATATCACTAAAGCATCCAGTTTACAAAGCACGTTTGCGTTGAATATTTTCCCTTGTTTTACTCTGCTTCTTAATTAAAAAAACTTAAAGCCTTTTTCATTTCTAGCCAACTACGAGACGGAAATATAGCTTGTGTTTAACTTGGTAAGACATTCAGGTGAATAAATGCAAAATTATTCTATCTATCTATCTATCTATCTGCTGTTCGCTCGTCCTTATTAGGTCGTGAATAATTTTCTTTATTAATGATTTTA
>JABFEB020000039.1:14555281-14567812 GCA_019775895.2 Stomatorhinus ivindoensis
TGGCTAACAGAGAGCATGTGCTATCGTCTCGAGCATGTATGCTAATGGCTAACACAGAGCACGTGCTATCATCTCAATAGTGTGTGCTAATGGCTAACAGAGAGCATGTGCTATCGTCTCGAGCGTGCATGCTAATGGCTAACGAAGAGCATGTGCTAGCAGCCTGACAGCGAGTGCAAATAGCCCAATAGTGTTTTAATGGCCCGAAAGTGCGAGCTATCGGCTAATATGAAGCACATGCTCATGGCACGAGAATACAGCTAATAGCTAATAGAGAGGATCAGAAACTGAGACTCCACACAGCTCCATGCAGTGCAGAATATCACCTTCCTCCCTCCGCAAATCCTATACAGATCTGTGTGCTTTAGTTTTGGAGCTTACAAAAGTGTATTATGTCAGAGTATTATGTCGATGGTATGCATAAGCCTTGGTTTTATTGAGCTAGTATCGGGAGGAAATTCATTGTAGAGTCTTAAAGCACTTATGTAAGTCGCTCTGGCTAAGAGCGTCTGCCAAATGCTGTAAATGTAAATGTATACAGCGCAGTGTATACATTTATTATGAATGTATTCTGATTGATTTATAAACAGAAATCTCTCTTTATGTTTGTCTTAAGATGGTACACAGAATGTAAAGTAGTTTACTTTATATTTCAAATACTGGCAATAAAAGAAATAATAAGACATAGTTCTTGTTTCAGATAAAATCAAGAAGGGCCATCCCTGCTGCTCATGTTCAGTAAAGACCTCGCACTCCGACCCAGGTATAGTGAATATTCATCTCTGTCCAGCTGTGTGTCAAACATCCATTTGCACCACTTTCTAAATAAATCTGATACACTTGGGCCATCCAATCCCTGGAGTGTTTGAGGTTAAGGCCCTTGATCAAGGGTCCAGTGGCACAGAGTCCTAACTCACCTGGCTCTTACATGTTAAATAACATCTGACGGCATCTAATGGGTGGTGTGGTGGCTTCATATCTCTGGTTATGGGGTTGAGTTCTTGTCTCTGGTTCTGTATGTGGAGTTGCTGGTTCTCTCTCTTTGTGCAGGTGCTCTGGTTTCATCCTGCAGTTCCAAGATGTGCAGTTTAGGGGAACTTCTAAAATACGCTTAGTCAGAGGTGGAAAGTTCGGATTCCGAAAGTACAAATCCAGACCATGATTTAGTTTTAACCAAGCAGTTGAGCATGAAGAGTCACAGTCACAGAGTACTCAACTGCTGGGTTTCAATGAAATCTTTGTCTGGATTTGTACTTTCTGAAGCCAAACTTTCCATCTCTGCCTATAGTGTGATGGGCCCGCATCCAGGCAGGGGCTGGGATAGACCTCAGCTTCATTGTGAAGCTGTGCTGGATAAGCGGTGTTACACGGTGACATTGGAGGATGCACACATTTATGCTAACATAGATTCCATTGAGCTGCGTTGTGTGGGATTTGAGGGCTATTAACAGCTGACTTCATGCTGTTTGAACGCAGCCTTCTGTTTCTTCTTCTTCCCCTGTGGTTCAGATTTGGAGAAACACAAAGCTCTGAGCAAGGAGGAAGCCCAGAGGCGGTCGTTTTCCTCCTTCCATTCACCTTCACGACACAGCAACCCCTTAAAGAGACGGCCGATCAAGCACAACTCCTGGGTAGGGGGTTCAGTCCCTGCCACAGAAAAGCAGGAATCAATTAAATTTGTGTTCTTCCAGCTCTGTGAATGACATTAGTGCCTGCGTGTGTTTGATCTGGAGCTGTCTCACCAGTGTCCTAAATGACTACATTTAACAACAGGTTACTGACCAATAACGTTTGTTTGTCCTTCAGCTGTTCCTGAGTTTCCATGCTGCTTTTTGGTGTTTTTCCTGAGCCCTGTTGTGTTTTTCGATTTAGTTTAGTGCACAGACTAAAAATAAAATGATTTATCTGCCTGCCGTTTCAGGCCAGGCACTGAAGTAGCAGAAGTTCACCACATGGTGGCAGTGTTTTCCCACATAACTGAGCCATTGACGATCCAATACAGATTCTTCAACACTGAGATTAATTGATCAGTCCAGGGTGCATGAGATCATGCATCACTCTGCAATGTGTGCAAGGTTTGGTGGCCACATTTATAAACAGAAACATCTGCCGCTTCTCATTTCTGTCAGCCCATAAATGTTTACAACTTTTAATTAAAGAATATGATTGCTGGTACCACTTTATCATCCTGCAACACACGTAGCTACAGTTGTGTGTTCAGCATGTGGCCCAGAGGTAAGATTTAAATACGAAAATATGTGTAGAATAAAATGAATAGTATCGAGTTTAGATGCATTTCTATATCACACAGCAGGGCTAGATTTTACTTCAATTACTTGGTTTAGATTATTTAACACCTGTATGAAAATATATGGAAGATATTTTAATGGTTATTCTTTCGAGGCATTTGTGATGATATATTTATGGTTTTGTTTTACTTTTAGGATGCGGAGGATGGTTTTGATGAGGCGTTTTCAAGGTGAGTGCAGATTGTAGGTTTGCCCACCTTATGGATAGGTCGCCTGTTCTCTTCACAGCTGAAATGGTTTCACTCATGTGCTAAATGTAACAAGAAGTCTTGCAGGCCTAAAGTGTATAATTCTGTCCATCTGAAGTGAGAACTTTTAAAATCGGTTCAGTATCAGTTAAGTGTAGTGTAATTATGAATGAATGTCTGTATTTGTAACTGTAACACTTTTGGCAGTGACAATAGCAAGCAGTCACGTGACATGGAGACGGGAAGACAAAACAGGGGCTCTATTAGGGGAAGGAAGCTGAGAAGGATCTAAGAAAATGGTGGGGAGGAGGGACAACAATGGCAGCCATTTTGGTGCCAGCAGAGAGGGATAGAGGTGCCTGAAAGGGCACAGTGAAGGGCTCCAGCTGACGGGATGAGGCAGCGTTGGGGAGGATTACTGTATTTTCTTTATTATAATTATTACTCTTTTACTACTAAACTTTACTTACTAATACTAATAATTACTACTAAAAATCAGTGGTATATAAGGCTTGAGAACAAGTTACTGGGTGCGTCTGTCATGTGACTTCTCCAAACCATATACCCTTCATGTACATGGTGGACTACATCGCGTGAGGTCTATTGGCTTCCATTGATTGATTCATTAATGTGTGTCACGTATGTCAAGGTTTGGTGTGTCTGTGAGTTTAAATAGCTGTTACAGGCCTGTCAGACTGAATGCATAGCAAGCAGTTCATGTTAATGAACTTTCTACAGCCTACAGTGTCCCGGCAATAACGAATGAACAACCTTTTGGTCTTCAGAGAGCTCTCGAAGAAAATTCTTCTAAGTGTCGAGAACTGCTCCGTTCGCTTCACTCACAGTCCCGAGAATTGCATCTGCAGAAATTCGTACTGTGAGAATGTGGCCTTCAGCTGTGTCTAGGGGCCAGAGTCATGGCCAGCCTGTCCCCTATAGTCCAGTTTGTTCAGGAAGGGACTACAGGACATGTAACAATGGGACTATTTGGGCTACAAAACCCACAGCTCCAGGGATTATTTTACGATGCCAATAATTATTTTTTACTCCTGTACCTATTTCTCAGTGTTTATTATGGATGGTCACGGAATGGTCCATTCTCATAACTATTTAATCAGCACACAGTCTCGTGAACCAGAACATTTTCCCAGGATGCGCAGGGACAAGGCAGTGGGCACACAAGACAGTCAACAGGAAGCATAGACCTCAGGAACAAGTCAGCAAAACACAACTATTAGTATCATTTTAATCTCTTAGAGCCAAGACTAAAGAATCTGCATTATGCATTTCCAAATGCATTTTTTGCACTTACATCAAATGAGGGGTTATCACTTTACCATTTAGGGATAGATTTATCCACCCTGTTTAATTTATATTCAGAAATGCTGGACATTCCAGACTTGTTCTGAGAAATAATAGGGGCATTTTTAATGCATTTTTGACCATTTGGGATCAAACTTATTCCGTCATACTACTCACAGATCAATGGGTATTCTCATTTTTTTAGTAGTCCAATCATATTTCAGTGAAAGATGATTTTGAAATTAAGGTGTTCACTGGTAAAAAATAGTAAGAGTTCCTGTGCTGTGATTTCAGGCTTTTTTGTGGGATGTGTCAGCTAGATCATGGCATGTTAACATGGGAAAGTCTGTATTACATGCAGTAATTCATTCTTTTTCAGGGGTGCTTCCGGGAATGCTGATCTGTGCTCTTTGAGGATGGATCACATCCTGTTATTCATTATACCATTTAATTAGCTAATGTGTAATTCTGTCCTCAGCTGTTATTTAACAGTTAATTGGCAACAGAGATGTATTTGAGTCCAGAGTTGGGCTTTCAGTGTTTATGTCCCGAATATTTTTCTGAATTGCCAGTTTTTTTTAAAATCATTTATCCACAGATTTCTTATGCACCCAGAACTACCCCTCTAAGAGTCTAACAAACATTAAACTACATTGATTAGAAATTAAATGTGCTCATAATAGTATGTAAAGCCCAGAATTCAGAACCTTCGATCTTATAAGTTGACATGATTTAAAGTGGGCAACGTTGTGCTTTTCTCTCTGAAATTAATCAAAAAGAATACTGCTGGGTGCATTGATTATTGCACGTAGTATACTTTACTGAGTTAACTGCCCTTTACTGCAGAAAGCTTTGCCAACGCACTTGTGACAATGCTCTCAGCATGGCATCAGTGAAAACTCTGGCTTTTGTGGTCTGAAAAAATAAATGAATGAAGAAAACTATGATCAGTAAAACCATTCAGTAAATACAGTATAGCTGTATAAGTTTGTTTTGCCAGCATTTTTTGTAAAAATCAATTAAATTCACAAAGAGATCCGGCTGCTGCTGGATGTCAAAGCACCCTGTGGTTTTACCCTTTCTGTGTGCAATAATAAACCAAGCAGGTTTGTTTATTTATTTATTTATCTGTCAATCCAGCGTGCTGACGCTGTGTCCGGAGTGAAGGATTCAGTGGATTTGTATTGCACCGGTGGTGCGAAATAAAACGATGCTCCATTGGCGCTAACCTCTGAAAACAATGTTGGTGCAGTGGGCTTATTACTGAGAACTGCTTTAATTTCAGTCAGTGTATTCAATAACACACTACTTTATACTGTAGTGTTTAATTAACCTATGAGTAGATGCTATTGGAATGACAACAATGTATACAAACGGCCCCATCACCCATTCCCCCATCCCTACTTCTCCCTTACCCCCAACCTCAATAATCTCTAGCCCACACTCCCCCAGCCTCTCAAAAAATATTTATTAACAGCCTACATTGGTGTGACATGTCTCAGTGTTATCAGGTTCACCAGATCTGCATCTGACTATGTCTTTTTTGATTTAACCACATTAGTAAGTTCAAGTGTCTTCTGCAGTCAGCCCTCCCTTTGCAAAACACAACTATCAGTATCGTTTTAATCTCTTAGAGCCAAGACCAAAGATTCCGTTTTCCATT
This sequence comes from Stomatorhinus ivindoensis, assembly GCA_019775895.2. NCBI lineage: Eukaryota > Metazoa > Chordata > Actinopteri > Osteoglossiformes > Mormyridae > Stomatorhinus > Stomatorhinus ivindoensis. Next base: position 14,560,744 of record JABFEB020000039.1, read on the forward strand.
TAAAAATCTTTAAAAAAATTTTTTACGCTTATACCAAATGAGGGGTTATCACTTTGCCATTTAGAGATAGATGTATCCACCCTGTTTAATTTATATTCAAAAACGTTGGACATTCCGGACATGTTCTGAGAAATAATAGGGGCATTTTAAATGCATTTTTGACCGTTTGGGATCAAACTTATTGCATCATACTACTCATAGTGATACATCATACTGCTACTAAGTGGCATTGCATTGCTTTTTGGCATCATTTGTCTCAAATGAAATTAGACTTTTTGAGTTATCAAGGTAATAGCATCAAGCCTCCGCAGCTCTTCTTCTCTCTGCTACCACTGTTTGGCACTGGTTTAATTTTGGGGCAGTGATTCTCACAATTCGATCAGTTTCAAATCTTCACCCATACAATGTGCCTGTAAAGTTTTTTTTTCTAAATCCATTAAATACTTTTGAGTTATCATGCTAAAAAGATGTTTGTGGTCGGACCGGTCCCAAAACATTATCCATTCCTCATACAGGGAATACAAAAAGTGCTATTACCTCAAACGTTAGACTTTTTGTCTGCAGTGTATTAATCTGGTGCCTGGTATATCTTGTTTACTCTGTTATCAGATCAGCAAGCCATTATCCGGGGTGATTTCTGTTTTTCTAATTAACTTTATATATAAACTTCTGGTAAATTCATGTACATTAATGTTCTAAGAGTTGTGCAAACACAAACCATTAGTTGCGTTTGACTGCTAAAGATCCGTACAGTATTTCCCGTGAAATCCAAAGATTCAGATAAATAGACTTTCTATTACAAATACGGTGATGGACTACACCTTTTAATCTACTTGGATCCTTATATGAACTTGAAGGTCCTGAGACAGAATGAGGCCAAGTTTTCAGACCGTCTGTGTAGTTTATCCGGAGTAAAATCCTGTTTCACTGCTTCAGAAAGTGGATGCTTAATGTAGTTTAATTACAGACAGACGGACAGACAGAGGTAGGCGATTGCGTTTTGTGTGCATAAGATGAATTAACAATACTTTGTTCTTTATTACAATGGACCATGAGGCACCTAACATGTTTATTGCACAGAAAACCACAGTTCATTTTGATGGAAATAACATGCCTTGACAAATGATAAATCCTTTGAAATGGCTCGAGATCAGATTGTCCTTTTTGCTTTTTCTTTGCCAAAATATTGTATCTTGCCTGAGAGTTGAATGTATAATGAATCATGTTTTACATGTTTTACATCTCTCTTTTGGATCAATGGAAATTCTTTATACATTCTAAGCTAAAATTATTTCTCAAAAATGGACCGTCCAGTGTGAGAAGCTGGTTGCTCTGCTCCTTTGATGAAATCTTCTTCTTCTTCATGACATGCAGCAATATGGACGTGGAAGACACAGACACAAGTAAGTGGGATCACCGAAGAAATACCTGATTGTTTTTTCTTTCAAAAACTATTTTTCGTCGGTTGCATCTGCAATCATAATATTCTGTAGACCTGTTTTTTGTAGGGAGACAAACTTCTGCTTTGACTTTGAGGAGGCCACAAGAGTCTTGTAATGAATGTGGCAGTATTATCCTGTTTGTTATACTCATCTATTATTTAGACTTAAACAGCTCAGGCCAATTGTGCATGGATTTCTTCTGTAACAAGTTACATCTTTCCTTTTTATTTCCATGAAATGAAGTGAATTGCAATACATCTTTGTTCCAGACTCCATAAGCATGACGCACATTTGTAGAATGACCGTGGAAACTGCGTGTTTAATGACGATTATCGCTTTGAGACTGGATCTTAATTAAGTACTACTTCAGAATGTAGATGTTTAGCATAACGTGACATTGAGACTAAAACTTTGTTGCTTTCTCCTTGTCCCCAGTCTAGCAACCAGGTTTCTCCACATCGGCCATGTTTGGGTTGGTCAGGTTGGCAGATGCAGGTAACTGCCTGAAGATGCAGCTGTGAGGTCAGGCAGGGGTGACCTTCAGGATCTAATGATTAATCACTGAGGACACGCGGGATAATAAAACATACAAACCTTCTACACGTAGCTTTTTCAGACTGATAGCTGTATATTGTTCTTTTCCCAATATTAAATAATAAAGAAGAGTTTTTTTTCCTGCTGGCAACCTTTCATAGAATAAATAATAATTTTTTCTGTACTTTTTTGTACACAGATTAAAGATGGACACTTGTTGATATATATTTCACTAGAATTAATAGTGAACAAGAGCAGTGTTCAGATGATGTTTTTTGGCTTATTTTGATCGTTAATTTTTGTTTAATATGTGACCAAAGCTATGTTGTTATTTGCCGTCTCGTACGTCATAGTCATGAGCTGGGGCAAACTTTTACACCAGCCACCCCCCCAGGCTTTAAGTGGCTTGTGGAGCCTTTTAGCCATGTTAGCCTAGGGTCCCAAGAGAAGTTAATCCCCCCCCCCCCGATAGTGTGCTTTATGTCTTGCTGATTTTAAATCACTGATTTGTATCCCTATAACAACTGATCATTTTGTAATCCAGGTCTCAGTTCCCAGGTATAGTCCTATTGTTTTGATTTTTTGTGCAATGTAGCCATTACAGGGCTGCCTTGGCAATGAAACATGCTCCATTCGTATAAGATCAATTCCCGTAGCACAGATGAAATGTGAGCAGTCATTTCTGTGCAGTGAACTCAGGTATGACTATGAGAAAATTTAGGTTTATTTGATCAATTTTAAGGAATTGACAGTCACCAAATGTGGGCATTTTTAAGGAACTAAGGTTCACTTTATGTGGTCTGCACAAGTTAATTTATTCATTTACTGCTTTTTCTTAAACATTTGATATAGATGCATCTAATTGAATGCATTGAGACTTTTTCATGATAATGTCAATGCAAATAATTTGGACACTTTTAGTTAACATGGCAGCTAAATCGGAGTGGTTTAGTTTTCTGTAAGGGTTAAGTTAACTCAGAGTTAAGAGCTAAGTGGGAAGATTAATATTTGTTTCCACAAACTCGATGACAGTTATAGCATTAGTTAAATTCTGGTTTAATTTTTCTTCATTTGAGAATAAAAAAACCTAGGAAAAGTCAAAATGTTCATGTATTTTCAGCCAAATGAGCCACATATTGCAAATCATGAAAACTATATTTGCAATTAAAAGGCAGAAAGGACGGGCAAGGGCAATTAAGATTGCTTTCTTCAGAAATAAATCTAAAGTAATTTTAAAACAATTGTTCTTGACAGCTAGACGTAAATTACAGTTAATCTTATAACTGACATGAATGCAGCCTGTTTAATAATAAGATGCCACATTTTCAGAAGATTAAATGTTAAGCTTTTGGTTGTAGGACAAAATCTATTTTTAATCAATGTTATAATGCATATGTACTTTATCAGCAACATATAAAACTGAAAGTCACTATCACTTTATCTCCCAAAGGACTGTTTGGGTTTTTTAGCCCAGATTTTGACTACTGCAAATCCTGAAATTAGAATGTTTCTTTCTAGGTTTTGCGCAGTGATGTACATACAAAATTCTTTATCTGTCATCATTGGTCAAGTCAAAGATACAGGCCCTTCTGGTAGAGTCTCCCAAATTAACTTGAATGAAAAAGGTACTTTTCTAAGCCCACTATCACTCATGAAGTCTTTGAATTCAAAAATATTCCCTTGTGTGTTTCAGCTGTTTGTGGCATTATTTTATGAAAACTGAGTGCAGGAAATCAGGAACAAACAGCGATTAATCAATACAGTTATTAGTAGTTAATTAAGAGTACCTAGGCAGTACACAAATTTAATATTTTGAGTTCTGCTATTTGTGAATTTCACTGTAACACTGAGAAAAGGGGAAATTTTCCAGAGATTGCCAAAGTCCTTCAAGCCACAAGGGGGCGTGCTTATGAAGATGCAACTTTATTTCTCGTCTATATAACAATTAGGGCCTAGTGTGTACGAAACTCTTGTAGGCCAAAGTTATTTTGCTATCTTTTTCAATGATCAATGTTTTTTTTCTTTAATTTGCTTGAAAGGAAAATGAAGACCAGCCTCAGTCTCTTCCATATATCAGCATTTGACTTAATTTAAAGTATGTAACAGGTTTTATGTCTCCTGACTCTTGAAAATCAGCTCCAGGGATATTAAAGTTTGTGTTTTAGCTGACAGGGGCACCTGGTGGTTTGGATCAATCCTGTCTGCCTTTGTGGTGTCATTGCTTTAGGATGAATTGATGGTCTTGTTTGGAAGTAGGTTGTGGGGGAGGAAAGAGGGGAGATGGAGTTACTGCAACATCCAGCACTGGAGAATGTCAGTGCTCTGGATTTCCAGGCCCACATCCCAGCGAGAAATGCTGTCCTGTACGCTGTCAATGCCCAGCCTGTCCGAGAGCCCTCAATGGTGAATGTCAACCCTTTATGTATAATTAGGGGTGTCCATTGTTACCTGGTAAATGCAGGGGATTTTCAACACACAGAGTTAGACCTGTATTGTTTACTCTTACTATGGCCATGAGTGCTCAGGAAGAGGTCCTGACCTCAGGTGCAGCAAACAACACCTTCTCAGCAATAATCACAGTGTTTCCATAATGTTCCGCCATCTTCCGCTTCCATGGCAATTCTGTAGCTTGAATAATGAGACTGGGTAGGGCCATCCGTGCTCCTGGAACTGTTTCAAGCTGACCGCGTTTCGGATTGCAGATTGACCACAGTGAAGAACCATCTGTCCATATCACCTTGAAGAAGCTAAATTTAAACTAAGCTATTCTGATTTAATGGAGAAGTCATGGATGATGTCATTTAGCCTCACAATATTTCTTCATTGGCGAATGGTTTTATTGTATATATTGTGTTTTCCAAGCATATGATTTTTTTTTTTGTGAAAATGTTTGCTGTGCAATAGTTTCTTCTTATTAATTACTTTCTCTGTTGTGTTTATATATGTAGTTTGTAAATTTGAGATTTGCTTGTTATTCACACAGCTAGAAATTGTACAAGGTGCATTGTCTTGCTATATTTGGGCTTTCTTTTGAGAATCAAATATGTATTTTTAAAGATAAAATGAGTTTTCATTAAAGAGGTTGAGCAGTTTGAAATGATTTGCATGGTTTTCCTGAGTTCTCGGACGTATCCTGCAGAATAACATGGTTTAGTGCTGGGAGTCTGTTTAATTGTTTTATCTTATGGTATAATTAAGATGTATAATTTTGACTGTGGAAGAATCTAGCATAATGAACCAGAGAAGCTCTATCTTGTAAAATCACTGCCAAGATACATATTAAAGTATATATTTTCAACTCCTGTCATGTTATGTCGGGGTTATAATTGGGGTTTATTTTTAGGGTTCAATTAAATGGGGTTTATTTTTGAACAATGGATGGTTAAAATGCATAAGTGATGTATGTTCAATAAAAATACAGGTTATTTGGTGGTGGTGGGGGTGGAGTCTAACACAGCATAGGACACAAGCTTGCACTGATGTGAATAAGCGTGCAAATAAAAATAAAAGCCAGCACCTGGTTCTGTGTATGGAATTTGCATGTTTGTGTGTTTGCCCTGCAATACACTGGATCCAGTATGTTTCCCAGCCTGGCTCCTTGTTCACAGTGACCCTGTACCTAATAACTGTGGTTGGCTGGTCGGTTGGTTGGTCGGATGGATGGATGGATGGATGGGACCAAAACCTCATTGTTTTCCTTCCAATATTCTGATTTGTCTCCAACTAACAGGTGAATAATGCATGAAGTGTGACTCACACAATTAATGCATGGCTGTTACTCATGAAATTGGGCTTTCTGTCAAAGGAAATGCAATAGTCTGAGTATGTAAGTCGAGGTTATAATTCTGCTGTTGTATATACATACATTTGTTTGTGCTTTTTCCCAAGCAATGGCATTTTAAGTGCACTTCTAGATGCAGAAACACGTTTTTATAAAATTGAAGGACACTTTTTCCTTGGGTCTCAGGAGGATATAGAAATGATTTTTATATGCTTATATAATGCGAACACAATAAGAAATACAATGATAGGTAGGACCATGATGAAGCATTGCTTATGTTTATAGTGCAAAAATGACTTCCGTCAAAGTTAAATGGACCATGTAATGTAAACCTGTCCACACACAGACTATTGTGTCCTTGGAAAGACTCGTCTGTGTCCGTGGCAAAATGTTTTGATTGACAAAAAGACTATGTGGGTCAAGTTCTTAAATACCATGGTAAAAATTGCATTTTGATCCAAATGTCCATCAGAATTTGTTGTGGTGTTGACCCATGGACAGATACGCATGAAACTTTAAATGGTTCATGATTAAGGTCAGTTCCCAATTTAAGCAGAGGTCCCTTGTGTTGGATGGAAGCTTCTGTTGAAATGTTGGAAAGATGACATCACCTGCCTCCTACACATCACACTTGCTGAAGGTATCAAACGACTCTGAGTAAGCACTGCTGCATCACACGCCTGCTCTTAATGCCAGGGCATGATTGAGAATCTGCGACTGATGGCACAGGTGTGTGTGTGGGGGGGGAGGGGGGCTCTAGTATCAAGAACTGTAGCAGAGGGAGAGAACCTTGGTAGCTTTTTCACAGCTTTGCCTCAAATCCAGGATGCAGCGCGAGTGTCAGTCCGGCAGGGTGCCGTACTACGTGTTACACGTGTTGAGAAGCCTAACCCAGCAGTGTGCTGTGGGACCAGTAAACAGTGTCCTCTTAAGAGGGCAATGCCAAGTGAGATGTGGAATATCTGCCCCCCTTTAATATCTCAGGTGAGGCTGTTGGTTCCTTTCAGTAACCTTTGCCTCTGAGCTCTTGAATTGCTGATGCTGGAACTAAATAAACTGAGATTATGCAGAAAGCATTGACGTTTTTGAGAAGGAACCAGCAGTCCTGCCCCCCCCCCCCCCATTTCTCCTACATAAAGTTTTATTTCTTGATTCCCTTCCATTCTGTTAATTTTAGATGATAATGCGAAGTGACTCCCTTTTGAAATGTGAAATATAAAGCCTCTTGCCTTAAGAGAAACCTTTAATTCTCAACGACCTTTGAATTTTTATTCTTTTAATGTCATAGCCTTCCTAAATTTAAGGTAATGTC
>JABFEB020000039.1:14597700-14622478 GCA_019775895.2 Stomatorhinus ivindoensis
CCCCCCCTAGTCTGTTGCACCAGATTCAGTCCAAAGCTTCTGGGAAAACCACACATTGACCCAATGTAGATGGCAGTGCCTGTATAGAGTGTGGTTTCTTTTTAGCTCAGAGGGTCTTCAACTGCTACCTTAGGTTTTCAATATTTATTCACCTTTCAAATCTTACACTATTGCTGACTCCAGATGCGGCGCAAGGTGAGGGTTCGAGCCGCAGCATGTCTTGATAAACCACTTTCCTCGCAGAGGGCTTTAGAGATTAAAATCATGCTTCACCTCTGCACTGAGTTCTCTTCATACTGGTGTTTATTAATTAATCTGCACTCTACATCCTCTTAAGATGATTTGAGGTGATATTTCAGCATAAATGTCACATGGCAGTGTTTCTCAAAACTCATCTAACATGGTATTCCTGAACACCATAATGAGGGTACTGTATTACTCAAGATAGACAGCATACTCTCTGCACCTACGACTTTGATCTTTCTCCAAAATTCAGTTTTCTTTATACCTGTGTCTTGTATACTGTTATACCCAGCAGCTGCATAATGAATCTTTCCTCCCGTAAACATGTCAAATCGTTTTGTTACCCCCTGGATTTTATTATTAAAATCTAAACCAGTGAAATATGCTGAAACATCAAACACACCAAAGCCAGCTGTACTGCAGCTGTACTGCATCAGGATTGATCTGCACATTAAATCAGCAGGACACATTTTACCAGGCTTATATTATAAGTAACAGATTTATGTTTCTCATTTTTGTCTCTCAGGCTTTTAACAAGATATTTAACTAATCGACTACTTGCAAGTTGTGATTCAAGCTTTGAGAATAGCTCAGTAATCATCAATGGTACTTGATACCATGAATGTGTAGGTATCATGAATACTTACTCTAAAACCAGGACCTTTTTTTTACACTTCAGTTCAGTTTTCCTATCTGACCTCAAAATTCATATGTGTAATAATTGCATTTTTGTTATTCATCTGTTATATAACCGTAGCCCTAGCCCAAAATGATAAATTTTAATTAATTATTAATATTTACTTCTTGCCATTTGACACTTGTTACATAAAACTACACTGAGAAATGATGTGCCTGTGGCTTAAACTTATATTTAATGCTGCCTATCCTAGATCGGAAACATTTTTCATGAGATCAGGTTATTCTTTTATCGGGTTCCTGGTACCTCAGTTCTTGAACTCATTAGAACTGAAATTTCTTAAAAATAGAAACGAACTGTTAAAAAAAAGTGACCTAGAGCTCGATCTGAATCTCAAAATTCAAACCATGAACCTAAGAACCTAAGATAACTTGTACGCTCAGGGATATTAGACAAGTGGCACATCTCTCAGCGGAAACAGGGTAAAGTAAAGATTTCTTATTCATTATTTTAATATTAATAATAAACAATGAATACATTAAATTAAAATAATATTGTTGTGCCGAGCGGGGACGGAACGGAGACAAAGGCGCAGACGTCAGGGTATCAGGGAATATGGGGTTTGATTACAGGTAAGGCAGGCAAAACACAGACGGACAATACAATGACCGGACTGGGGAAATAAACTGAAACACAGACGAAATATAGAGGGCTAATGAAAACAACCAGAAACAGCAGATCACACAGGGATTCCACACAGGGATAACGAGGCGGCGTGGCACACGGAAGGAGCGGACGATCGGGGTGGGGGATTTATTGTGCTTAGATGTGTTTAATAGAGTGTATGTGCTCCTCGTTTTATCTGGTTCTTCTGTGTTTAAATGCTTAAAAAAATATTTAGGTGTAATATTTTGGGGCCGGAAACCAATTTATTGGTTTTCCATTATTTCTTATGGGGAAAATTCGATCAGAACTCGAACTTTTAGGATTCGATTCGGAGTTCTGAACAGATTAAATTCGAGTTCTGAGATACCACTGTATAACACCATCTGTATCCGAACGAGAAGGTTTCTTGTCTTATTGTTATACACCTTCCCCAAATTAAAGGCAAATATTTGCAAAAAAGCTATCACGTCCTGCCCGCCATGTCCACCTGACCCTCCTCTCTCCTCCCTCGCATGACTCTAACAAGCCACACCTATTGCTCATTTGTCTTGCCTCCTGTTCCTCAAACTCATGTTAATCACTCCCAGCTGCCTCTCCTTAGCTCCCCGCTAGTCTCGTTTATACCTTCTTCCCAGTCCCGTGTTCTCCAGTCCAGTCATTGACATCAATCCCTCGTGTTGCCTGTGCCACTCCTCATTCCCTCCTTCCATTTTGATTCCTTGCAATCTTATTTATTTCCAATCCATGTTCTATGAGTTTAATAAAACCCCCTTTTGTTTTACCATGACTGCCCCCAAGTCCTTTGTCTCTCATGTCATGACCCTGACATGATAAATAGATGACAGTCTGGGTCATATGACTGAATTGTTTAAAACAGCAAAGCTCAAAAACTGCAAGGTGTAACAAATGCTGTCATTTCCATCTCATTGTGTAGCGTCACTGAGCAGTCTGATAGCTTAATGCTATTCTGCTGTCTGTATTTGTCATAATCTGAATGAATGAATGAACGTTACATTTAAACAGCACTTATAAAGACACATGTGAGCTTTACAGAATCAACGGGGAGCCACATCACCCATAAAGATGATACAGCGGCAGCCATTCTGTACCAGTACGCTCACCACACAGTAGCTAAGGTGGTGAAGGGGCAGGAAGGAATTCACCATTTAGATATAGGGGATGATTAGGGGGCTAGATTTGAAAGGACCAAAGTGGGCAATTTTATCCAGGGCATCGGGGTACCACCCCTACTGTTCTTAAAGATGCCCAGGGATCTTTTATGACCTCAGAGAGTCAGGACTTTGGTTTTACGTCTCATCTGATGGACTGCGCCATGTTTACAGCATAGTGTCCCCATTACTGCACTGGGGCACTGGGCTCCATACTGAGCACAGGATGGGCTCCCTGGTTGGCCACACCAGCACCTCTTGATACAAGACCCAAAAAGAAAGATAAATGCCACTTAATGTGTAACAAATGTCAGTTATGTTGTTCTTGGGACAAGAAATTGGGCCATTTTATGTTAGAAAATATTTTTTCTTTTTATATACTCTTTTGTTATACTTATCTATTGCCCTTTAATAGCAAAAAGAAGAGCGCCCACATGTAAACTAAGTTCCGCAAATTGCCTGCTCCAAAGTGTCACTCTTACCGCATTTGAAGACTTTATTCGTTGTAAACGAATAAAATGAATAAACGATGTAGGTAAACTGTCGACAAATCATCCTGAGTTTTGTTGCTTTGCTGATGCATAATGCAAAGCTATTCGCAGTTTTTGGCGGGATATTATACTGAACAGTGTAGGGTCTGTACATTGTTCAGGGACAGTGCAGCACAGCCGTTCTGTTGCATCCTGTTCTGCTCTGTTCCGTTCTGTTTCCTTAATAATTGCGCCGCCAGCTATCCTTGAATTAAAGGGGAAGTGAGGGTCCATTGTGGAGTAAGTAGAGCTGAACATCTAATTTGTTACCCAGCTCCTTTCCTTAAGTGGTCCTTTGGCTTGCATGTTCAGGTCGGTCCGGTTTGTTGGCCAGGATCAATGACAGCAAACGTCAGGTGCTTAAAAACTTACACGTAATAACAATAACCAGTGCAGACAGACGCTGGGCTTTAATTCACCCGCATACAGGTTGCCAGCCTGTGGACAAGTCCCACCAAGTCACATTCCTAAAGCCCTTAAATTGCACAGACACCGGTGGTGTCGTGAACCGATTTCTCCTACCCCGCGTTTTCACTGAGAATGCTGATGAAGGAAACAGCATCTGTCGTATACAGATACCTTGATATCCATTTGCGGCTGTGACCTTGGAGAATTTGGTTTACCCAGTACAAGCTACTGAAAGGCAGGTAAAATTACAAAAAAAATGTGTTATAAAGTATGATACTGGATTTTTTAAATGTTATAATATCGGGATATTTGCAAATGCTTTGCAGGGCCACTGTTTCATTCATCCTAATCAAAGACTCGGATACTCAGGTGAAAGATACCCTAATTATGATAATGATTTCCAGCGCATAACTCCCTAAAATCGCGTCCGGATAGCGATACTTGGGCATGCCATTGAAAGACGCATGCTCGACATGTATATCGGCTAATATCTCTGCGAACTAACAATTTAATAGGAAACCTGCAAAAGAGTCTTAACAGCATTTATCTAGATCAACACTGAATGAGCGCGTTTCCAAAGGAAATCACCTGCTTATTCTTAAAAGAAAATGTGCCACATCAGAATGTGCACGCATTTGAATCTCTGCAACCATTTGAAAGGATTTGTTTATAAGCAATATTTTAACATAATATCTTCATTAATTCGTAGCTGATTATGAAATATATGGTAATAACCATAACAAGCATTCAGACTTTGAATTGCATTAAAATGGACGCGATAATGCCAACGTGACATATTACATATTATAAAATAACCAAAAGGTATTAATGCCTAATACATATTACGATCGTTCACAGTCACAACCTTTTTCAGAGATGATTCAATGGTATAAAATGCCAATGACGAAACGATAACAAAAATCAGACGTGGAATTCATAACTATGACATTACATGCTTCATTCGGTTAATACAGAAAAGTGTTCACTTACTTGCTCCCACCAAAAATATGTCACAACCAAAGAGCAGCAACACAACGGAGTATACAAAAACGAACATGTTTTGCTGAAAAAAGTATTTTCTTCCCCAAATAAAATGTCCGAATTAAGTACTCAAAGTATGTTAAGTATCCACCTGTTCTTAACTTTGCTGTTTACCACATTGCGAGTTTTAAAATGTGGGTATTTTCCCCAAAATTATTACAGCGTATCGGGATCTGATGTCGATCATTAACATATTTAATTCAATTATTAAATTACACAGATAAAACTTCTCTGTGAACTTCAGGTGCTGTATATTGCGAGATAAATATTATTCACAAACATTTTTTCCTGGTAGCCCGCAATCATGGCAACTGCATGTCTCCCGCTCGGAACTGCTTCAGTTTCCCATCGGTTATTCCCAAAACCTCTTGCTTATATTGCTTATATTTCAGCGTCTTGATACATTTTGTGTGCCATCCATGCCGGGCTATTGCAGAGCTTTAATGCAACGCTGCAGGACTCCTTCCCTTTTCACCGTGAATGGCGACATTCTCCCATCAAAACTGAAGACGACGCTGCTGGGCGAATACTTGTGGCATTTCCAAGTTTGGCATGAAACCGCGACAGGCTGCTGTCACACATACACACATTCAGTCACTTTCTCTCTCTCTCATACACACACACATCAACGCGATCCCCGGTTAAACGGCACAGACGGGGTTTCAGCACCACGGTCAGCGCCACACATGGCCGAAGCTCCGGAGCGCTCATTGTCGCCATTGGCTTTTATTCATCCATCCATCCATCCATCCATTCATTCAGTCATGTATATTATAACATTCTGCGGCGGTAAAATGTTAAGACGCACCGCGACTTTTACACTTGGCTTATTTTTGGCGTTATCCCAGGATACTGTGGGTATTTTATTCATTTTACGTCATTCAGTCTGTGTGATCTTGCCATCGATGCTACCGTCTGTTTTCATTTACAGAACTGCTTTTTAAGCACAATTTATTATAAGAACATAACGCATTTCCTCCGACTTTCTTCTTCGACGGCAATGCGAGATTTTAACATTAAAACCAAGTAAGCAATCGGCACAGTTGGCACGCTGTTGATTTTGCGCCTGCTATATTAACATTGAATTTCACGTCCATTATGCCAAATGGTCTGTATGGAGTATTAATATTATTTTCACGTTGTCCTTTTAAAAACGTGACGGCTGCGTGGCTTAGCGTCAGGTTTAGCCAGAACGATGCAGCAAGGGTCGATTTCGTAACAGTTCCATTTCAAGCCGATTTATACGTTCGTTTGACATTGCACCGAAGTAAAATCTATTTCTTGCGTGCATAATTGTCACCAACACAAACACACAAGAAAAACAAAAAATAAGTCAATAAATATAACAACAACGAAAATTAGATCAATGCTTCATTAATTAATATGGGTTAGCAAGCCGTCACATCTAAGTTTTTAAATTGCATCAAGAAGGATAAATTGACATCTTAAATTACTATATGAAGAGTAATCAATTAGCTATGCTTTACGAAATATTTGTTCTTGCCTGTATCTGTAAATAAAACAGCAGGCAAGTGAAGGCATTCTCCGAAAAATGCCATGACTGGAATTATTTTGAAAGGAATAATGGAATTCGGGAATGCCCAAGCATGACCACAGGAGCCTATTATAGGAGCCTATTTTTAGACGGAGTGCTCGGAGGACTGAACAGCGCCCTCTATCTCCCCTTGGGCATAGCGAGACACATAAGACATCAGAGACAGTGAGAAAGCGCATTTTTCACAAATGTGAAGATGTTCTCCTTACAGTCGCATTAATTACATTGGTTTCCCCAACAAAAAAATTCTCCCATGTCAAGTTAAATTGTCAGTTTCCCTGAACATTGTTCAAAGACAAAATGAACTGCGAGTCAGTATATCGAGGATATCGTTTAATTACGGTGTAGCTAAAAACATCTCACGAAAGGAGTTACGTTTATCGGTACGTGTGCATTTTAGGACCAAAGTCTGCAAAGAGGGTGGTAAATAGCCGCAAGACTTATGCTCACTTTTCCTGTTCATCAAGATTTAAAGAACTACTTTTGATAAATGCTCTTGTTGCCAAATTCCATTTAGAGGACGCTTTGAGAGGTGCTGGGCATGCATTTTAAATAGGAGAAACATAGAGCTAGTTCATTTTACGCTGGGTACCGCGGACAGAAAAACAAACCAGTTAAAGTTATATACAAGTATAAACATAAAGTACATCAGAGCTGTTACAGAGCAAAACGGATACAGCTTAGTCAGAAGCAGAACGGTATGTTACAATACTAAGATTCCCAAAGGCAATGGATACACGGTGGTAATGCCAGATTACTTCAGTAAGTTAACAGTACGCTAATTTCAGTACCATCAGATATTTAGAGGAGCTAGTACTCTGAACAGAAAAAGGAGGCGATTGTACTGTGTACTTGTGAGTACTGGCCTACTTCATGTCCTGACTACAGCACATGTTTTCATCCACCCATCAATCCATCAACCCAAGTATTAGAACCGCTTATCCAATGCTCAAGGTCAAGGGACCTCAGAGGATTCCCTCAGAATTACGGAATATGAGGCAGGGGACACACTGGGGACACCCTGGGGACACCCTGAATGACATGCGGACCATAACAGGGCAATGATGAGTCCATGCACACTGCATGACTTTAACATCTGGGAGGTGAACCCACACAAACAATGCATCCAATAATAATCCAATATATGTACAATTCTAAATAAAACAATAACAAAATTATTATAGGACAGTCAATTATTCTTCTTCTGCTGTTCTTCCTTTACATGCATGCAAATACTTCTTATGCACCATGAAATTAAGGATTTGCACACTATGAAATATGTCAGCCTAGCTGCAGTGAAAACAGTAGGTGGGGGATTAAAAAAATGCACAATTTGGTGAAAATTGTACAGTATCTGTGAGGCATCAGAAACGGTGGGGTCTCTTAAATTTCAACAGTCGTGCGATGCACAATGCTAAAGAACATGTGCCTAACCCAGAAACTTAACACCTTTGCCACTCCAGGTATTTTTGATTAACTGTTAATTAAAAAATCGATTATAGTGCAGGAAACACCAAATGCCTCAGCAGCGTAAATGTCACTCATGATTTGCAACAAAGACTAAATAAAAACAGCAATAAAATGAAAAATAAAGCTTGCTGTTAATGAGACAGGGACTAAGAGGACAAAGGTAGATGATGTGGGGATATCTGTATAATATTTATGGATTGTTTTGATGTGATATTTTAGAAATGTGTCATTTTAATGAGCTCTGCAATATTTATTTAGGACTGTCTGCAGATTTGCCACAGTTGCCCTACAAAAGTTTGTGTGGACTATGGGGAATAAAATTTATCAAAATGCCAGATATGTAGCATTTTCTTCAATTGACACATGAACACAACCAGATCACATTGATTAGAACGTGAATCACAGTTTATCAGGGTACAGGCTTCTCCTTTCGGCAAGTGCCTGGGTATGACAGGAGGTTATAGGACAGGAAGTCTTTCAGTGCGTAAGAAAGGGAAGAAAACTGACTCCGGAAAGAAAGTTGGAAGGAGTTGCCCGCGTAAGGACTGGCTTCAAAACCAGACTTAGGTTTGATGGGCCTGGGTGGGGCATGGATACCCTGGTAGATTTAGGGGCCCTCAAATATGTAAAATTATATAATATCCGGAGACCGCAGAGGGGCAAGGTTACATTTTGTCAGGTGGCCCTGCATGTCTTAGGTATTACCCTGGAATCAGGTGAAACCCTTAACAAAAATACCTGGTTAGGTGAATCTCTGTCACGTGACAGACACGCCCCCTCCACTCAGTAGCGTACCTAATAGGATGGTACCTGTCAACTATTTCAATATTTTTTATAAAAATGTCAAAATTTCTAAATGTCTAATTTGTTTTGGAGGAAGCAAGCACAGGTGTAATAAAACAAGGATGCACTAGTAATTAAAAAGAAAATTAATTAATACATAGGAGATATTATTTTTTAAGGTCAGAATGAAATTCAGGGACAGGCTACTTTTTTATCACAGCCAAAGCTCATGGCTGTTAGCATTAGCCAGATGTCATTTAGGTTGCAGGTATTGCATGAATGACGGCACCATCTCCAGGCCAAATGTCCATTACTAAATTACCCAGACACAGTGCGCCAATCCGCCCTGCTACTGTTAAACATGAATACTACATTTGTCCAGAAAATATCACCAGGCTATTTTTGGGTACATAAAAAAGTTATTTAATTTTTGGTTCAAAGATTCCCTTAAGTATATTTAACAGCTGCACTGATTCTTTTTAATGGGACTGAAAATAGATGTTTCTTCCCCCCCTCTGATTGTTTGTGTAATCCAGGAAGATTTGTCAAGTAAAAAAAGCTGTAGCCCAAGTTTGACAGCTACTGGGTTGCATAATTGAAAGGTTTTACCAGATCGCTGAAACATGCTGGAAGATTCTGAAGTATTTGAGAGGCTTTTAAACTTTGTGGAGTTTCACATTAGATGATCAAATTATCTGGATCCATTTGTACAGGGGTGGTGCAGCATATAGCTAATACTGTTATCAACAATCAGGATTCTACAGCTCCATCTGTCACACCCTGTCCATCTGACTCTTCTGTTACTCTCCTGTTAGTGGGACCCTAACAAGCCATGCCCGTCCATCTTTTCGTTTACCTCTCTGTCCTGCCCCTGTGTTACTCACTCCAGCTACCTCTCGGTTACTCCCTCATTAGTTTGGAATAAAACTGAGAGTTTTGTTATTGAACTTGCTCCTTTGTGTTCCCTGATCCTACACTTGTTCCCATTTCACATCAGGACTTGTTCCTTACGTTTAAACCCCTATTTGTTTTGCCCCAAACCTGCTCCTGTGTCATTCATTTTGTCTCACATGATACCAACCTAAATGATAACATCTTTTTATCTAAGTTGTGTAATTGTCCATCCATCCATCCATCATCTCCAGCTTAATCCGAGGTCGGGGGCAGCTGTTTCAGCAGGGAATCCCAGACTTCCCTCTCCCCGGCCACTTCACCCAGCTCCTCTGGGGGAATCCCGAGGCGTTCCCTGGCCAGACATAGTCCCTCCAGCGTGTCCTGGGTTCCTCCTCCCAGTGGAACATGCCGGGAACACCCCACCAGGGAGGCGTCCAGGAGGAATCCTAACCAGATGCCCGAGCCACCTCATCTGGGTCCTCTCAATGCGGAGGAGCAGCGGCTCTACTCTGAGTCCCTCCCGAATGACCGAGCTCCTCACCCTATCTCTAAGGGGAGCAGCCCAGCCACTCTTGCAGAGGAAACTCATTTCAGATTTTGCACTCGCGATCTCATTCTTTCAGTCACTACCCACAGCTTGTACCATAGATGAGGGTAGGAACACAGATCGACTGGTAAATCGAGAGCTTCGCCTTTCGGCTCAGCTCCTTCTTCACCATGACAGACCGATGCAGCGCCCACATCACTGCGGACGCCGCAACGATCCGCCCGTCGATCTCCTGTTCCATTGTCCCCTCACTTGTGAACAAGACCCCGAGATACTTAAACTCCTCCACTTGGCGGAGGACCCCATCCTCGACCCGGAGAGAGCAATCTATCCTTTTCCAGCTGAGGACCATGGTCTCGGATTTGGAGGTGCTTATTCTCATCCCAGCCGCTTCACACTCGGCTGCAAACTGCTCCAGTGAGAGCCAAAGGTCACGGTCTGATGAGGCCAACAGAACCACATCATCTGCAAAAAGCAGAGACCTAATCCTGAGGTCACCAAACCGGACACCCTCAACACTCTGGCTGCGCCTAGAAATTCTGTCCATAAAAACTATTAACAGAATCGGTGACAAAGGGCAGCCCTGAAGGAGTCCAACCCTCACTGGAAATGAGTCAGGCTTATTGCCGCCCCTGCGGACCAGGCTCTGGCACTCCTTGGAGCACCCCCCACAGGACTCCCCGAGGGACGCGGTCGAATGCCTTCTCCAAGTTCGCAAAACACATGTAGACTGGTTGGGCAAACTCCCATGAACCCTCCAAAACCCTGCGGAGAATATAGAGCTGGTCCACTGTTCCACGGCCAGGGCAAAAACCACACTGTTTCTCCTGAATCTGAGGTTCGACAATATGGCGGTCCCTCCTCTCCAAAACCCCCAAATAGACCTTACCTGGGAGATTGAGGAGTGTGATCCCCCTATAGTTGGAACACACCCTCCGGTCCCCATTCTTAAAGAGGGGGACCACCATCCTGGTCTGCCAGTCCAGCGTCCGGGTAAGGGAATCTGTGGTTCCATTATTTTTTTCTTCATTGGGATCTTGTGTAATTGTGTCAAATGAAAATATTCACAATCTTCACTTATACGTAAGTAGCCTTATTACAATCCAACCAACTTGTTGTCCCATAAAGCAGGGGTCCCCAGCTATTTTTTTTGCTGATGGCCAAATTCCATCAGCAACATAAAGCCAAGGTCCACCGCATTACGGTCCAATCGTGCAGCAGAGTACGTCAGTTGGTGATCACTGCGGTGCAAGATCAGCAGGGCGGCTCCTGGAGCCAATCCCAGGCATAACAGGGCATGACGCTAGGGTGCAGCCTGGGTGGCATGCCAGTTCATTACAGGACACATACACTTCCACGCTATGGGGAGTTTAGGGATGCCAACTCACTAAACAAAATGTACTGAACTTGCAAAGTAACCAGAGTAAATCAGAGGAAACATGGCTGACCACCTAATCCATGTCAGGAAGGACACTATGAGCAGCTTCAGGTTTTACAAACTACTTTAAAACTGAAAGGCTCCTGTGCTTGGCTAAATAGTTCAGATCTTCTTATGCTTTTACTGGTTCGTTTCCCTGAATGAAAGACTCATCCTGCTGTCTTGTATTAGCATTAGTGACACATGCATGATTACAGGAGACTAACTAATACACACACAGCAAGAACTCAGTGTTAAAGTGAAATCCAGGTCTTTTTAATTGAAATGGTAGTTTACAAACCCTGTCCTAGCTCATAGTGTCCCCCCTGACGTAGATTAGGTGGGTGGGCAATCTTATCTGCAAAGGCCCAGTGTGTATGCAGGTTTTTGGGACAACCTTTAGGTCAGCTGATCAAACCTGGGTGTGAGGACTCTTCAGCAAATTAGTAATCTAGCCTGCATACATAGGGGCCCTTTCTGGATAAGATCGCCCACTCCCCCCAAGAGGAAACCCACACAGCACTGGAGGAGCATCCAAATTCCACACATACACAGAATGGGTTTGGTAATCCCGCATTTGTGAGGTAGCAGTGTTACTCTCTGAGTCACAGAGCCACCCCCCTCGTCACAAACCAGCTACAATTATTCCCTGTATTTAATAAAATGGGGCATTACTACAGACCGCCCTATGTCTCCTCGAATAGACCCACCGCAAATGTAAACTAAAGTTGTGATGGATGATGAATGGATTGCTACAGTGTTGCTAAACCTTATGTAGTTAATAATGAATATGACAGCCGCAGGAAACAGAAAATAACAGTTTAAAAAATTGCTTCACTTCCAGGCCCAGGGTTGGTACAAGGTAATGAGTGTGTTTGATTGGAGAGGAGAGATGCCTGAAATGTTTTTGTTAAATCATTCTTTAGCATTCCATATTCAGAGTTTCTGTGTTGGATCACTTCTCCATGTCCACCCCAGTTTGAGATCTGTAGAGATACATACATACAGCTCCTCACCCCCCTCCCTTCTCTCTCCACTGGCCCCCACCACATGATACTGCTTGCATTGTTGTTTACCTAGAGAGTCGACAAAATTTATTACCCAAAGGAGCTAAAACTCAAGGATATCTCATCACAGGAACCTGTACCCCCCGGGTAGGGGGTGGAGATTGGGGTTGTAGGAAGGGCGACTCTTTTCTGCCACAGATTAAATTTGCAAAGCTTCAAAGTCCCCATCACGTCAACACATGACACTCTGAAAACTCGCAAGGCTGATGTAATGCATTGTAATGTACTGGGCTCATGGCTTTTAAATCTGGACTCTTTATCCGAGCCAATTTTTATAATTTGGGGGAAGGGTCTACTGATTTCTCTATAGAGAAAAGGGGCATAAACTCTGTTGCTTAATCATTTTGCGTAGTCAGGCTCCTCTTGCTCCAACTATCATCTGAGGCCCTGTCCATGAACTTTCCTTTGTTAAGAGCCCGCTGATGCTTTTACACGGTGATATATGAGCTTCTACACAAATCTCCATTTTGTGTCTAATTGGAAGCCAAATCTATTGAGGCATATCAGCACTTAAATCTTTATTGAGCAGAACAGTGTTTCATGGGACACTATAGCATAACCTGCATTGAGGCTAATCAATTAAAGCTTTAGGATGTGACCTCCTGGCGCATGTAAATGTGCAGCTCTGTGGGCAGCTAATAATGCGGCGTGCTTTGTATGCGACTCGTCAGATCGATGGTTTCATTAAAGAGAGCTTCATTAGACCCTTTTATGAAAAGCTATTTTTGGTCCAGAACAAAATAGAACTTTCCGCATTGGTTATGCAGCCCTGAGAGCGATGCATCCTGGGATTGCATTGCTTGGCATTCACCTCTCTCAACACTTAATGTTTAGGAATAAACTCTATTCTAAGGTCTGCCAGTGCCTCATTGTAATGGAGTAGCTCTTTCCACCAATTATTTATTTTGGTCGCGCAGTGAAACTTATGCTGAAGGATTCCTAAGGGACGATAGTGTTAGGTCAATATCATTTTTAAACGGTAAAAGCCTTCATTCGGCCATGACCTTTGGTGTGTGTCTCTTATCTTGGGACAGCTGACAGAATCATGTGACATGGGCAATGGCGGAAGCAATGGGGACTTAATTGTTTGCATGAGCACAAAGGAAGCATACAGAAAAACAAATTCGATATGAGGTGTTGGGAAACATTTAAAACAGGTTGTTGGGTTAGGGCTCACTGGAAAGTGGTTGGCTCTAGACCTGGGACTAGAGAGCTGTACAGGGGTCATATCTACCCCCATCCTCATCCATCCCTGCAAACATCTAAACAGGCCATGCTTGCCAACACACCAGTAGCACAGTGTAAGATTAAACATGCCCACATTTACCTTTAAAATATTTTAATTATTAAATGACTTATTTGACACTGCCACCAGGTGGTGTTAGGGTAAGAACAAACAATGTAACAGAACAAAAGGATTTATAATTAATATAGTAGATATAAGAATGTGCATTTGTGAGCTATTTACTGTTGTGTTACCATATATTTTATGACCAGTGTTGGGTAATTCAGGTCCAGAGAGTAATAGTCCAGACCTGGATTTTATTTCGGCCAACCAGTTAAGTACTCTGTGACTGTGACTGTATGGTTGGTTGAAACAAAATCTCGGTCTGGACTTTTACTCTCTGGGTCTGAAACACCCAGCTCTGCTTATGACCATCCCCATGGAATATCTAAAAGATAAAATATCCTATTCAGGCTTGCAAGGGGTCTGGAGCTTATCCTGGAGACTACAGGCACAAGGCAGGGAGCAGCCCAGGATGGGGCACCAACCCATCGCAGGGCACCAACCCATCAAAGGGCACCAACCCATCACAGGGCACCAACCCATCACAGGGCACACCCACAAACCATTCACTCATGCACACACACTTATGGGCAATTTGGTAACTCCAGTTAACCTCAGCCTGTTTATGGACCATGGGGGGAAACCAAAGTACCTGGAAGAAAACTCAACAACATGGAAGAGCATGCAAACTCCCCACAAATGGAGCCATGGCAGAGACTCAAGCTCTGGTCCCAGAGGCATATGGCAACAGTGCGAACCACTGTACCACCACTATCACTGAGCCATCATGCCGATATGTCACTTGTCAGTAAAGACTGGCAGCAAGGCTACCATCCTAGAAACAATGTTGTGTTTTCAGTGATTCAAGATTCATGGAAAGTCGTTTTTATTGCCCTCCGGAAAAGTTCTTAGGTTTGACATCTTTTCCTGAGGGGAAGTTAACACTGAATTGAGGTGTGGACTCAAAAACGGATTTCAAAAGCTGTTCATTCCCCATTCGGCTTCATTCATGCTTCTACTCAATGGGACTCAATGAAAGCATCAGTTTGGCAGAGAGAGAGCTTTAACATCTGATTTTTTGTCTCCCTGGTGTCTTAGTTTCTGCATTTTAGGTGTTTCCTCATGACTGTTAAAGCTCGCATCAAGCATGGAATGAGGACCAAAGCTCCCTCTCCTTATTTTCCTATTTTTAAAAATCGTAAATCTCTGCTGAATTATTGATTGATTTGTTATTGTACTGCGACCCCCCATACCCCATCATCCGTCATCCTCCGCAAATCCCATCAGCGTCAGGCAGACATGATAGTGGGTGTGCAATGCTTTCACCCCTCTGCCACGTCGTGTCAACCAAGTCTGCCGAACTGTTTTAAAGGCTAGGCAGCTAATGAATCATTTGGCCGGCAGCAGGCCGACGTTGCCGTGAAATCACATTAGCGGCTTCCCCTTGCTTAGTAGCGTATGCGGTGGCTGTGGTTTGGTGATGAAGTGCTTGTTGTGAATTGTGCTTTTCCAAAACGTCATACATAATGTACCAAATTAGCATACATTATATACGACATCCTGTATAGTGGGTATACAATATTTCGCCTCGCACGGCCATCTTGGTGTCAGTCATGGTAGTTCTGAAAGCAACGCGAGTTAGAGCTAATATTGACCTTTATTATTACACTAGTCATGTTCATTACACTGCATATTTGACCATCTGCAGTTATATAAAGTCAAGTCCCATCTGATATACTTGCATATACAGGTCCTCGTCGACCTATCCAATTTACGACCAATCGACTTTACGACCATGATCGCAGCTCGTATGTCTGGCAGCGCAAATGTTGCCCAACTGGTCGTATGACAGTTTGCGCACCAGTTCCCAGCAGCACTACCATTCCCGCGCGCTAAGCCGCTAACTGTTATCCCAGATTGAAATAAGAAACCATGAAAATAAGAAAAATACAATGTCTAACGAAAAATACATGAAAAGGACGAAAAATTAACTAAAAAAGGTTGAATTTTTATTAGTACACAGTACTGTACAGTACTTAGACGTTGGTGATACAATGGATATGGTACAGTATCACAATAATGAGCAAAGAAAGTTAAGATGTATTACAGTAACAGTATAACTATAATGAACCAAGAAAATCATGATGTATAACAATAATGAATCGAGAAAAGTATGATGTATAACAATACATAATGAACAAAGAAAATTATAAGGTATGACTTAAAGATTTTTATAACAATACATTACTGTACAGTAGGCTATACATATGCGACTTACGACCAAATCGTGTTACGACCAGTCAATCGTAACCAATCATGGTCGTAAGTCGATGACGACCTGTATTTTCATAAAATGAATTATTACCTTTGATTGTCTGTATTAACACAGGCAAGACCCCTCACAGGAACTAGACAATATACATGTTTTTATATTTGATTTGTTTTTAGTTGTTTTTCTATTTTGCTTTTAATGCTCAACCTACATCCATGGTTGAAACCCTCCTGTACACCTTTTAATCATCTTTTTATCCTTTTTTGTGCTTATAAGTTTTATTTTACATTGTGTCTTTTAGTCTTGCAATGTGTGAGTTATGGCTTGGCACAATGCTTTCCAGCTGGATGAATAAAGGTTTTTCTTACCTTATGGGAGATGAAAAGCTGCACTTCTAATATATTTAATGAGTCAAATGTGTGTTTTCACAAAAGACAAACTATCTAATGTCCAAAGCAGGAAAATTCATCTCTTTTGAATTTTACAATGTTTTCATTTTTTGTCAAGCCGATGTTCATATTCTCAGAAAAAAGGCAGCAAATTTTCATTAATGGGGTACAGATGGGTCATTTTATCCTAAATGCTGACGTAGGGCAAGGCTCATTAAATCATCCTTTTAAATAGCACCTATATATGTCAGCAATTTCTCAGCAAAAGTTAGTTTAATCTTGTAAAATGCTCCCTGGCAGGCATTCAGTGCCCTGCAAAGACACGAGGACAAAAATCAGAATGATTTAGCCAGCAGAATGCTGGAATATTGTTCAGTCGGTCAAAATGCAGCCATCTTTCAGATTTTAAATGCCGATCTTTCAAGATACTTGTTGTGTATTAAAGTTGGCGGACAGAGCTCTTCTGCACTGAGATTATTACTGTAAAACAGGTGGAATAACACAGCTTAGATAGGAAGCCGATTGGCCTGTCGATGCCATGATTTGCAGATACGCATCATCATCGCTGAATACACATTAAGATGCTGAAATAGATTCGATGCTAAAATATAGCAGGAGGATGTAATTGCAAGATCAGGGGGTGTCAGGTGACAAATGCACCAACACAATTCACCTGTTATTTGCTCCCGCCCCTTAGCATTCCTCTTGCACACCCCAGATGCTCACGCCTGACCCACCAAGTAGTCATGCATCTCTTGTGGCTTGTTACCAGAGTCAATTTGACGTGGCAGATCTATTAAACTGATTGGTCATTTGCGGTCATTTCCCCTATGGGGGGGGGCACTTACCAAATATATTTGCCGCTGTACATAGAAGTTAGCATGCTAATGGTTAGCATAGGTCACTGTGGTGGGAGAGTTTTTAAAGAACAGTGAAGTTTAAGATGCGTATGAGGTATAGTTATTGCTTACATCCTGCCAAGTAATAAGGATATCCTGACTCTGGGATCCAATGTGACTTAATTAACAGCAGCCTAGCTGAAACAGATATTTTAAAAAACAATAGCTATTTAAGATTACTTAGATTTGTTATTAGTCCATTTCACACTAAATAGTACTAACCAACAATGATACATCAAAATATACCTGAGAATTTCTGAATCCTCAAAGTAACATCTGAAGGATGTTGGGTTTTATAAATACTGTAAAAGCTTGAAAAGGTAAATTAATTCTTAATAGATTTATTCACTGTAAGGGAAGTTAAAAGACGTGCTTTATGTTTACGAGTGCGCTGTGTAGCTGGGGAGAATATAAGCAGATAACAACACAAGTGAGAAAGGCTGTGGACGCTGAAACCTCTGGGAAGAATCGTCTCCATG
This sequence comes from Stomatorhinus ivindoensis, assembly GCA_019775895.2. Classification (NCBI taxonomy): domain Eukaryota; kingdom Metazoa; phylum Chordata; class Actinopteri; order Osteoglossiformes; family Mormyridae; genus Stomatorhinus; species Stomatorhinus ivindoensis. Next base: position 14,615,455 of record JABFEB020000039.1, read on the forward strand.
GTCAGTATGGAAGACTGCAGGTAGTGTGCAGAATACTCATAGCTGAGCGTGTCTGTACTGGCTGAGTGATCGCGGTTGTCCTGTCATACCTCTAGGTCTGTGGTTTCAAAATAGTATGTGGATCTCACTGAACAGAATCTGCATTTTCTACTCATGTAGTTGCTGGGTTCCTCCAGAGACACACACTTCAGATAAACCTGCATCTTGTCCTTCGCCTCCCGACGGAGCGTCTAGGTGACAGCGAGATCTCCCGGAAACATGCTTATTCGGAATACACAGATTGTTGTGTTGCGGTTTCTTTCAAGTAGCGTAAAGAGCTCAAGGTCAAGAGCCGATTTTAAGACACCGGGTTGGTTTTGGATTGCGGGGTGGCGCTGGAACAGAGGTCAGATTTGAACCCAAAACCACAGAAGACAACACTGATAATGTGCTAGCCTCTATGATATCTGTTCAGTTTATAAAGAACTTATTTACAATGACCTTGTTTGGTAATGCTTTACATTAACTGCAGCTTCATAATGCTTTTATATTGCATTCATAAAACGTTCAGTACACCTTCATAATGTATCCATTAAGTATTCATAAAACATTCATAAACATCATGTATGTATACCTTAATGTCCAAACATCCCTTGCCAGCTGTAATATACATTAATAACAAACATTATATAATAATAACAAACATTATTACATGCTGCTTATGAATGTTCTATAAATGCATTATGAAGGTGCACTGAAAGTTCTATGAATGCATAATGAATGCATTATGAAGGTGCAGTTAATGTAAACCCTTACCCATTGTTTTGACATTGTTTTTGGTGGGACTATTGTACAAAGTGACCTACAAATAAGGTAAACGTAAGCAGGGTCAGCCAGCATTTGAGGTTAAAGGCAGTACTCAACAGCGCACCAGTAATGTGTTTACTGTGCCATCCACAGAATACAAACCCACAAACGTCCCGGAATGTAAACAGGTCCCATATACACTGCACTACACGTTTGGTCGTTATTTTTGTACAAAATCTCATTAAAAATAAAGGTCCTGAAGTCAGACTGGAAGTTTTTATGTTGTGAACTAGAAGTCGCTGTACTGGTTAGAAGAGAGACGTTCCAACGCCACTCTCCCAGCATAAGTAAGGTGTGAATATTTCAGCAGTGCCGGTTTGTGATGTAACGATATGCTGACATCTAGCGGTCATCCTTAAAAATTGAGCGAATAAAGTAAGTAGCACGAAGTTATACTTAACAGGACAATTCAAATACTACAAGGCAATGTGACGTGGAAATTCGATTTTTAAAAGTCTTTTTGTCTTTGCAATAATTTGTCTTTTTCTTTCGTACCACCTTAATCAATTAGCATTCCTAAATGCTACATTTCTTGTATTCAGGAACAGGTATTCCCTTCCTCTCAAACTCAGGATTAATTAATCTTATTTAGGCTCGTGGTTTTAAGGGTGGGTCTCGCTCCAGCCACAGGCAGCTGAGTTGATACAGCGCTTTTAGCTGAAATACATTTAATCTATATCACTTTAGCATATGTTCAACCAATGCTAATTTAGCAGCATGTGTAGTCAATGCTAATATGACAACATGTTTAATCCAGGCGAATTTAGCAGCAGGTTTATCCTTGCTATTTTATCAGCATTTTAAACAAATGCTAATTTAGTTTGAATCCTTGCAGACTAAGCAGTTAGTAAAGGGAATATATCTTTTTGAATGTGTTGTACATAATTAACCCAAATTGTGTCTCTCGAGGCCTGCATAAATATCCAAGCTGTTGTGTTTGGCTGTACTGCTAAGACTGAACATTCTTAATTATTTACGTAAAGTTTGTACGTAATACATGCCCTTATCCTACTCTCTCTTAAAAAGCTATATCCTAAAAAGTTTAGGAACTGCACTCAATGTAACAAGATTAACAGCAGGACCATCAATTAATTCCAGTTTACTTTGCAGGAGACGTCCTTAAGGAGCCACAGGGCAGGAGTATGTTAGGAATGTGCCGCACTCGCCACTGCATTGGCCTCTGGGAATTCACTGCACAGGAAGTGGACCTCCATCGGGACTCCCGCTTATCTCGGATGCGTCACCCCTCAGGAAGTGACCACCTCAGAGTCATAAACACATGCCTGCTCCCCACTGAGATATTCAGAATTTGACCCTTTCACCGCAGGCAAGGGGATTAAACAGTCGCATTTTAAAAAATATTACTGTTCTGTCACATTTCCCAGATTTTAAAACCAAACACGAGCGTATGGGTTGAAGATTATGTTCTTGTTGTATCTAACCATTATCAGGCTTCCTCTCACTGGGCTGAATTGTAGGCAATGGGCGGAACTCAGACACCCCCCAGGGGTATAAGATTGCAGCAGCTGATCCAGAAACTCAGAGGCATTGAGTGAAAGAGTTCAAAATTTTATTTAAATACATTGTTCTAATAGGATTCTTTTCAAAGTGCTTCATGTTTAACTTTTCCTTGATGTGTCACAGGGGATCATTTTTAGGGTCTTGATCTATTCTAAATTTCAGGTTCAGTCTCTTACTATATTCACAGAAATGTTTTATACACTCCACAGTGTTCGTTACATACCTGAGTATTATTGTTCCCTGGAGTCTCTGGAAACAAACAAACAAAAAAAAAAAACAGAAATCCACACTTGTAAATAAGGATTTCTTATCCTCTCCAGTGTTTTGGTCCAATAAATAGCAGTGCAGATGTGGGCCACACATAACACACATCATTCTGCAGAATGTCAGTAAAGGGACAGTGTCTTTTCCACAAATGGTGACTCACAGAGGACGCTTTTCACACAGAGAGGCAGCATTTCCCGTAAGAAATGACTTGGCATTGCAGACTCCATCATAATATCGATATTGTATTAATAATAATTGACATTCAGGGCGGTGTTTTGAGTTGTCTTTGGCCTTCTCGCACTCTCCAGTCCTGCTTTGAAAGCTCTGTGACCACTCAATCCCCACCGCCGACTCACTCCATGTATAACAGGGGGACAATGTGCGCTCGCTCCGTCAGCCAGGGTTACGGCTGCATCTCGTACTGGCCCTCGGTGGCGATGAAAAAGTCATTGAGGGTGTACTGCAGGTATTCGAAGGTGGGACGATCCTTGGGCCTCTCCTCCCAGCATTTCAGCATGATTTGGTAGAACTCCTGTGGACACGACTCGGGACACGGCATCCTGTACTTCCTGTCCAGGAGTCGTATCACCTCTGGGTTGGTCATGCCTATTTCAAAATGAAAAATCGGATTTCCTTTCAGCTTCATAAACCTCTGTCTTGTAAGTCTCTTGATAAATGTGTCATTAAATCAGTGCACGTTAAACAAAAATCATCAAAAGTTGATATTATAATCATCTTTCTAAATATATGCCATATTAGGACAGAAAATTAACTCTGCGGTTCACTGAATAGGTATCTGTTTTGACAGCGGGTTATAAGTGGGAGTACGATATTAATGATGATGCGTTTAACAGCAAGGCCTTAATAAAGAGCTTTGTGTCTCCTACAAATCATTTTAATACTTACATCAGAGCGGGAACTTGGTTAGGCAAAAACTTTATAAACATCAATTTGTCACAATCCTAGACATTTCTTAATATGTGAAATAGTATGCTTTCATTTATGTCAAGTTTCTTGTTATTAACTTCCTTAATTTTATCAAGCTATTCACTGATGAGCCAAAATGTCATGACCACCCCCCACATGAAACAAATAAAATTAACTGTCTTATAAAAATAGCACATGTAAAGGTTTGGGATATATTAGACAGTAAGCCTACATTCATTACTTGTAGCCGACATGTAGAATGCAGAAGAATTGGACAGAGATACATCTCTGAGTGACTTTGATAGGGACCACATTGTAATGGCCTGACAGTTGGGTCAGAGCATCTCTGAAATGGAAAGGCTGGTGGGGAGCTCACGGTCAGCCGTGGTGAGCGCCTGCTGAGAGAGACCTGATGAGGGAAAGACCACAAGCGGCCAGACAGGGTGTTGGGTGGCTGAAAACTCATCAAAGTAAGATGTGGGGGTAAGACTGTCCCATCTGGTACAGACCAACAGGAGGGCTACTGTGGCACAAATGCCAGATCATTTTAGTAATGCTGACAGGAGCATCGTTAGAACACAAAGCACGTTGAGCTCTGCTGAGTGTGGGGGTGTGTATCTGCAGATTGGTCTTGCTAGTCCAAGGTATCGTACACATGCTTGACACCTACTTGGTTGCCCAGCAAAAGGAAATGACCAAGCGATCTTCTTCCATTTCTCCAAGGTTGAACTCCAACTTTCACATGCCCATTGTAGATGCTTTTGATGGTGGGCAGGGGTCAGCATGGGCCCCCTGCCTGGACAACAGCTGTACAGCCCCATACATGCCATGCACCGTGCATCACGTCACATTACTCCTGTGACCATCACTAAAATTATATGATTTCTAAGCGTGGCCACAGTGGGCCTGTTTCTCGCTATGCACCAAATGTGATGACACATCTCGCATTGATGTGCCTTGGCCAACCAAAACATCAGACCACTCTCAGCAGGTACTCAACACCCCACAAGCCATACAGTTTCGAAGATGTACCCACACTAGGTGATCCGTACCATGCCTGAGCACATTTGACCCCCAAAGTCTAGTTCGCTTGACTAGTTTTCATTTGATGTGTGGTGCTTCAGTTGGACTATGGCACAGACCATATCCAGTGTGATCACTAACTGGACCTGGAAGGAGCTGATCAGCTTGGCTGTACAGATTGGGTAGTGACAAACATTGCGGCAGAAGGATATCACTTCGGTCTACAGCAGAGGTGCAGCGTTTGCAGGAAGTCTGGGCTGATGGGAGTAACTGCATGCAACGTACAAAAACTCTGAGATACTTGGCAAAATATGGAACGGTCGTTATACATGCGGCGTGATTAAATGAAAATCACTGTGCTGCATACTTAATAAACCTGTGGGCTGTGCATCATCAGACCCGAAGCTACTCCAAATAAGCCATAAAATAAGAACGCCGTGCTGTACGGAGTGGGAGGGGGACGATTGTGCTCGGGCACGGTATGAGGTAACCAGTCCAAGGGTTTGACCTGAGATGCTCTGACCACGTATTCTGAACATAATGATTAGACCCTTGTCAAAATCACAATTTTTCATGACACAGTCAACATCATTCCCCTCACATGGGAGCAGCTTATATATCTGACAATGAATGAACTTGATGCTCTGCCCTGTCTTCACTCAGAATATAACCGTACAAGTCATATGACTTTTCTCAGAACGGTTTCTTGAAATCTGAGACGCATGCCCCCCCCTCCCCTTCATTTGTACCTGGGTAGGGCGTCCTCCCATATGTAATGATTTCTGTAAGGAGAATACCGAAAGACCAGACGTCTGTCTTGATGCTGAAAGTCCCAAAGTTGATTGCTTCCGGTGCAGTCCATTTGATTGGAAATTTCGCCCCTGTGAATTCAACATGGCATCAGTGCCCCTGGGATGAAGCACAACACCTACCTTCTCACGGCTCGTACTTCATTCTAAAAGGAAGGTGCAGCCTGCACCGTCCTGGACTTTATGATGTCACTTGTGTGTTCTTATCTTTGGGTCTAATAAACTGACACAGTAATTGGTACTTAACCATTAAAAAGTGAAATTCTAATAAATGTATGCAAAGAGCAATTAATGTAAAAATTAAGTAATGCAGCATTTTATTAATAGCTTAAAAATAACTTTAAACACAGGATATGCTTCAGATGCAAGCTGTACTGTGTACAGAAAATATATTGTGATGTTAAAAGGAAAGCACTTTAGATTAGATTAAATGCATTAATGGGTACAGTGTGTGTGTGCGTGCCTGCATGTCCGTGTGTGCGTGTGTGTGCGTGCGTAGTCCCACCTTCCTGTGCCGTGTACTCTGTCTCGATAATCCTAGCCAGACCAAAATCCGCAACCTTGCAGTGCAGAGTCTCCGACACCAGGATGTTGGCCGCCCTGAGATCTCTGTGAATGTAGTTTTTCTTCTCTATGTAAGCCATGCCTTCTGCAATCTGCAAAGGAGGGACAGAGTAAAGGGTCGCATAGCAAACCTGCTGTTCAGGCACCTTTTCAAAGTGCCTAAATGCCAGTTTGTGGGTTCCAATGCAAAAAAAATAAAAAATACCAAGAGAGGTTGTTAAGAAGGGGTGGGGGTGAATTGGTGTTGCAACATCAAAAGTGGTTTAAACAGGATGCATACTCTTTCAGGAAATGCAGTTTATGTCGTCTCAAGAGCATGCCAAGAGGCAAGTGGAAAAAAATGCATCACATCCTGTCCGGATGTTAATACGAGGAGGACGCTAAGGCTTTTACACATGAGGCACACAGCTTGACCACATTACTGTGGAAAATTATAATAATCAGAATCATAAAAATGAACAAAGTTGAAACAAGCTGAAATTCACTGTTACTATCTTCAACAAAAAGTTTTCCTTACCTGTGCTGACATATCTATGAGTTTAGGATACTTCAGACGTTTTCCATCTTCGGTTTTGAAGAAGTCAAGTAAGCTTCCTTTGAAACACAAAAACCCACAGCTAAGTCTCAATGGCTTAACCAGGGAGACTCATCTGAACCCACAAACACAAAAGGTGTTGTTTTCTTGCAAGACAAATTCATTGTTGTTTATAACGGTGCTACATCTGTGACTGTTTGTCTGGACGGCTGGAGAACAAACATCGTACTTAGACTTGTTTTGTTTTAGGAAATAAGCCACAGTAGGTTAAATGTATTGCTGAAGTTCAATGTTTTCTAGATAATAAATTTAGTTATTTCTAAACTGTTTCTCATTTGTTTAGTAAGCCCTCTTAAATAATCATTGATATGCAACAATATTTAACTCTAAAATCAATTTAGAGTGATTTAAATGACTCAATCTAAGAGAACTATGTTTGTTGTATGTTTGTGAATAGCTACAGTCAGGTCCATAAATATTGGGACATCGACACAATGCTAACATTTTTGGCTCTATACACCACCACAATGGA
>JABFEB020000039.1:14653147-14663451 GCA_019775895.2 Stomatorhinus ivindoensis
TCCTGCCCTGGCCTGCCCTGCCCTGTCCTGTCCTGCCCTGCCCTGCCCTGCCCTGGCCTTCCCTGCCCTGCCCTGCCCTGCCATGTCCTTCCCTGCCCTGTCCTGTCCTTCCCTCTCCTGTCCTGTCCTGTCCTTCCCTGTCCTGCCTTGTCCTTCCCTGCCCTGTCCTGTCCAGCCCTGTCCTACCCTGTCCTATCTTTCCCTGCCCAGCCCTGCTCTGCCCTGTCCTATCTTTCCCTGTCCTGCCCTTGCCTGCCCTGCCCTGTCCTGTCCTTCACTGTCCTGTCCTCTCCTTCCCTGCCCTGCCCTGTCCTGTCCTATCTTTCCCTGCCCTGTCCTTCCCTGCCCTGTCCTGTCCCTGCGCTTCTGTCCACAGGTCAAGCCAGGTCAGATAAAAAGGGCAGATGTTAGAGCTGAGCACTGAGCGACTTTGTAGTAAGAGCTTAACGTTGGCATTTAGGGAAAGTGAGCCTTTGCTTAGATGATAAACTGCAAGCAAACCATTCTCACACAAACCTTCAGTGATTATAGGTTCATAAACTCAGACATTGTGTTATGCTTAATTTTTAATGTTTTCATAGTGCTAACATTAATTGTACATTAATAAGTGATTACTGGCTCATACAGTTCAGAGATGGCCCGTCTTTTCTAAGTAAAATTTTAAAAATGAAACCCTTCTATACAATGTAAATAAAAAACTTCAAATCCAGAGAAAAATCCAAACCCTTTCAAATTCATTTGAAAATTCTGAGACTTTCACAGCCACATGTTTGGAACTAATGATATGCATGTAATTGGGCGATTGTAATCTCTGTGACTAATAAAATAATTTAAGTACAGTCGCACTGTCCAATTTATATAGACTTTTCAACATCAAAGGCTGCATTTTCAGATTGCATGTTCATGACTTTAGAATATCTATTAAATTGTTCACCAGTGGTTCTAATATTTTTGATATATTTGTTTTTTTAACATAAAATTTTTTTCTTATGAAATCTTTGTTTTGGAGAACGAACACTTGAGAGTACTTTTTAATCTACACATTTGATACACTTAATTCCTAGTGTACGGAAAGCAGAGATGAAGAGACATTGAATCCAGATCAACACTCAACAACCAAAAATCATTACAGTTGGAACCATGGATAAACAACTTTCTATTGAGTACGGACTTATGGAAAAGCAATGGGTAGTCATCATTAACTTTTAAGAATTAATTACATAATTAAATAATAATAATAATAATAGACCAATAGGTACTAAAGCATTCTTCACAAAATCATGGTAATTTACTCACTGTCTGGTAGCGTCCACTCTGAGATGTCATTGCTCAAACTACTGTTCTGACAAAAGAGAATCAGGTGGAAGTTGCCACCGTCTAAACCCAACTAGCTCTCCAGCTGACCGCCCGAGAACGCAGCACAGCAAAGATCATGAACCGGCACCCAAATTTCGCTCTTTATTCGGTCGCCTGGATGCTCAGAATAGAAAGAAAATCCGATTTCAACACCTTGAAATGGCACCAGGTTCTCAGAGGGATACTGCAGGGGCCTCGACAATTGCATAAGGGTAGATACATGTGGCGCTGATTGGGAATCCGCATGACATATTAGAGTCTCTTTTTTCTAAGCAAATTTAGAGGAAACCGGAAAAAACATTTTTAACCTATTTGAACCAATTCCTCTTAGGTAATTAATTTAGAGTTTATTAAGAAACAGGAACACTTAGGTTGGTTCTTCCAGCGAAGCTTACAGAGGCATTCGTACGAACAATGACATTTAGGATTCAGACATCATGTAACTATTTTTTGTTATGTCATGAAATGCTTCTGGTTCCGTTGGCAGCTTGACAATTCAGTATTGTCATCCTGAGATAAATATAAGCCCTGAAAACAATTTAGTACCACATCGAAGTAGGAAATTAATTTTAGTATAAAAAACAAGCAAGTGTAATATTTATGAAGCACGTACCATTCTCTTGTTTAATAATGTGCATATGTCGTGGAATGAAATATCTAATTGTATCGGGTGATACATACAAATACCATTATATCAAACCTCAAAATTGTGACTACAAAAAGCATAACAGATGACTTCAGGAAAAGAATGGGAACATTGTTATTTCTGTGATCTCAAGAGTCGAAGGCTGTGCTTTTAAGTCGTTCACTTCAAAAAGAGAAAGCGTCCAGGTCAGCGAGAAGGACGGGCGGGGTCTTCGTGCTACAGGAAGCGCCGCTCCGGCTAGCCAACTAACTGCTTCTGGGCTCATAAGACGGTGTGACATTATCCAAGCGGGTCTGCCATGTAAAAATACATCCTACATTGTTTATAACAACTAGGATATGTACAACCCACTGAACAATACTATTTATTTCTCAGGCGTTACTACGGAATTCCGTGCATGCAATATACCTTCATTGCTATGTTTTGTCATTTATTAACTATGGTTACTGTCCTTTAATGTATATAGGCCTATGTCATTATTAAATGTGAATGTTGTGCTACTGTGAACCTGCAATTTCCTTCCGAAATAATTGCGATATTGCAATGGCTAGTTTTTCTTTTTATAAGCATAATGTCTTATTCATTTATTTTATATAACATAATGCGTTATTCATGGAATGTAGAGAAATCGTCAGATATGTTTCAAAGTTTGCTCAGACTGAATGAAACACACATGCAAACATTTTAACTCAACATGCAAAAACACCAATCTGGAAAGAAATCCACTTAAAAAGCGGCTGCAGAAAAAACGTTTTTAATGTCAAGGTTAACGTTAATAAGAATGACGTATGCATAATTAACAGACCGATCTGCTAGCTGCAGGAGAAGCGCACGACCAAGGGGGAACAAGGCATTCGCAAATTCAGGGTATTAATGATCCCTCGTCTGGTCGAGGCTCAGCTCATAATCTCTGCTCCGTGACCCGGATAATCTCCTAGCTCAGCCTTGACACGTGCGGCTGGGGACACCTTGGTGGCAGTTGTCCCACGACAGGAGTCCCCGATGCTCCACCGTGCGCGTGACGCTCTCACCACGTCTCTCTGGTTTTCTCCCGCTGTTCCAAGCCAGTCTGCCGCATCAGCTCGCCTAAATTGCCCTAGGTAAGTGCATCTCTGTGCGCTGCGTTAGAAACTCGCCCAGAATGTTCCCCTTCATCGTCCCTGTTCTTCCTGGGATCGACTCCAGGTTCACAGTGACTATGTACTGGATAAGAGGTTCTAAGATGGATTTATGACATTTGTCTGGCGCATTGTCACGCTTTTTATATAGCCTATTTACATACATTTGATGTTGCACCGGAGAAAAATGATCATTAAAGCACATGTCCAATCTCTCACACGAAGTGATACTTCTGTAAGTGCTTACGCATATATAAAGCAACGCCCTCTGCTGGCTGGTAAAAGAAGCTCTGTTACATTAAGTTCTACTTAAAGCAACAACTGTTATCCAACTTGGAACCAGGGGCTCCGCTAGGCAGGGAGGTTAGGATGATTCTAAGGGCCCCTGAGTGCTCTTTGTAGAGTAAGCAGGCTGCAAAGGGCAGCCACCTGTAGTGGTACCCAGGGAGCTGGGGGTTAAGGGCCTTGCTCAAGGACCCGCAGACGTGCTGAGGCTGGGTTTGAACTGGTTACGTTCTGACTACAGGCACACAGCTTTGTACACTGCCCAGCCCCCCCCCCCCCCCCCCCCAGAGTGAGAGATACAGTTTTTCAGGTTTACAGTAGCACAACATTCACATTTTTAAAAAGACAAGAGCTTATATACAGCAATACCCACACTGGGTGCACTGCTACTAAGACCAGAGCACAGAGCTAGTTAAGTATTTTCTAAAATGCCGCTTTTGATCTCTCATTTCAAAGGCTTTGCCGCAAGTTAATGAAATACAAGCATCAGAAAATAATACATTTCCTGCTGATTGTGTCACATCTGTGCTGACCACACAGTGAGCGGAACCGACAGCATTTTGTGAGGAATTACTGCATTTAAAGTGGGGAAATCACAATAATGCAAAAACAGTTCTTGAATGATCACGAGAGACTGAGCTCTACTCATTAAAAGGCTGCATTAATAACATTTCAGGACCCAGGTGTCATCTGTGTTCCCAGGATTCCCAGCAAACTGTTTTCCAGGTCCCCTCCCCCGCTCACCCCTGCTGTGAGTCCATAGGCTGTTGCGTGAGCACCCCCTGCAGGACAGGCTTGGCAGGGACATGAGGCACCGTCTGCGAGGCGCACACGGGAACAGCAGTGGCGCCCCTCTGATTCGGACACACTGGACCTCTCCCCTAGCAGCGGGAGGCATGCGGCTGCGTTCCTGTTCCACCCTCCGGCGAGACAGACAGGCGTCCGCTCAAGATCCTGTCCGCAGACATGCGGCATCCGACACCCCCATAAGGCACAGGAAGGCACCGCACGGCCCTGCATGAGGGACGTCCTTAACGCTTTAAACAGGCACGATGACTCACCGTCCGCACGTCCCCCACCTAAAAGGGCCACATTTCTGTTTTTCCATATTCACACACTGCAGTATCTGACTCCACCAGTCAGGAATGGTGACACACTTTCTTTACATGCACAGCATATATATATGTATGTATATACACACACACACACATATATATATATATATATATATATATATAAAGGACTCATTAAATATCACACCTCATTCAAATCATTGATTTTCATTCACAATGGACTGTAACTTTATGGACTGAAAAATCAAACCAGTCAATTTAGTCTGTAGGCTCTCCACTTATTCTTATTTGTGTAATAGAAACTGATATGGTTTTTATATTAAGATGGTCTTTTAACTACTTGTGTGAAAATTAATCTGAATCTGAAAACGTTTATTACCTCAAAGGAAATAGAATACACCAAGTAGTTAATTAATAAATAGTCATTTCTTTTCTCACTCGTTTCAGTGTATCTCTTTGAAATTAGTTTGAAATGTTCTTTACTGTTCGGTCTGGAACCTGTCATCAGTTTGCCTGATTGTAACGTGATGTCATAATGAGAGGGTATCTTAGGAAGTGACCAGCTCTGCAGGTGGGTTTTCCCAATGAAACCTGATGATCTGGTCAGGGAAGACAAACTACTCAGAAAATATTCTTATTAGTCTTAGTCTTACTCTGTGAATAGCTATGCATGCTATACAATCATTGCAACAAGAGTTTCACGCTGAAATGGCCGGAGTATTGTCAGCAATTAAAAATGTCCAATCCAATGTTAAAGAATGCAGCGATCGAATTGCAGAGGCAGAACGGTGTATTTTAACAGCCGAGGACGACATTAGCGCATTATAGAGCGTCGCAGAAACCCTGTTGAGAAATACAAGATCTTTGAGCAACAAAGTTGATGATTTGGAGTGCAGGAGCAGACGCAATAATGTTCGCATATTCTGTATACTCGAAAAAGGCTCAAATAAAAAAGAAAGGGGATCTCTAGATGTATGTATGAATCCATTAGAAAAGGACAAGGAAGAACATAAAAATCTTTAATCTTACAAATAATTATTACTACTTAAAACCCAATATAACAAAATAACAGCTGATAAGGCGGCTGCAAATCTGGCAAGACTCAAACAGTCCTACTTTGATCAAGGAGAAAAACCAGGCAGGCTACTTGCATGCACAACAAAAAACAACTAGCAGAAAAGGTAATAACTTATATTAAAGCGTAATGCCATAGTTGAGCCGCTAAAAATGAATATAGAATATAAATCTTTTTATGAAAATCTTTACAGGTCAGATTATAATATTAGTGCATCCAGAAAGATTTTCTAGGCAGTCTTAACATTCTTAAGGTGCCAGAGGAAAACAAGAAAACTCTGGATAAACACAATTGAGATTTTAGAGGCTTTAAGTGCATTAAACGCTGGACAGACGGCAGGGCCCGATGGCCTTCTAATTGATTTATACAAACATTTTAAAGATAAACTAATAAATCTTCTTTACGAGATGTATATGGAATCATATATAAATGGTTATTTGTCCACATCAATGATTCTTTAATTATACTGCTTCCAAAACCAGGAAAACCCAATACAAAATTCAAGAATATGTGACCTATAAGTTTAATAAACACTGACACTAAAATCCTTAGCAAAATCTTGGCACGGAGGCTAGAGAGAGTGCTTGCTGGCATAGTTGGGGATGATCAAAACCGGTTTATAAAAGAAAGATATGGGTTCCATAATGTAGGAAGGGTCCTCAATATTCTATACAATTAAAAGGAAGAGCGTGATACGGCTCTTCTTTTGCTGGATGCAGAGAAGGCCTTTGGTAGGGTTGAGTGGCTCTGTCTTGCTGAGATTACTTATCGATTCGGACTTGGAGATACCTTAATCCTACGGCACGAATAATAACAAACACAGTAATATCCAAAACCTTTAATTTTACAAGAGGATGCCCTCAAGGCTCACCATTGACTGCATTATTGGTTATTTTGGCAATAGAACCATTAGCAATGGCAGTTAGAGCTAGCACCCAAATAGAAGGTATCAAAATTGGCAAAACATAAAATCTCTCTCTTTGCAGATGATGTAATTCTGTTTCTAAAACAACTGGACACCTCTGTACCTGCACTGGTAGACTTGATTGACTGGTTTGGCAGATTCTCTGGATATAAAATAAATGTCTCAAAATCTTCACTTATGTTACTCAATTAAACTGAAAGACAAGGATATGCATCTACTTTTAGACAAACAACCAATTTTACTTATTTGGGCATTAAAATAGTACTTTATTTGGAAAATATAGCACCAGCAAATTATGGACCATTATGGGATTCAACGCTTGGATCTGCAGAAAGATGGGCACACTTGCCTATCTCCTTGATAGGAAGGATAAATATAATGTAAAGATGAACATATTCAATTTATATTTAATTTCTATATTTATTCCAAAATATTCCTTTGGCACCTCCAAAAGGTATGTTTTCAAGACTTAAACAACTCATTACAAAATTTATATGGAACAAGAAAGGTCCTAGAGTTCAATTATCATGGCTATATCTTCCATCCGATACGGGGATTAAATTGTCAGAACAATAATGTTCTACTTCTCTAATTACGTTACTCCAGCATGGCTGGATATAGAGTCACAGTCTGTCCAATTACCGCCACATCTGTATCTGTATTCAGACAAGATGGAACACTTAAAAAACAAACAGCCCATCCCATACTACTTAATATGATTAGAATATGGTTTAACGTAAAGAAATACATAAATATATCTGACTCCTTATCAAAATTTACCCCAATTTGGGGTAATGCCTCATTTAAACCTGGCAAGATGGATGCTGGATTCCAGACATGGGCAAAGAAAGGGTTGAGCAAAATCTCAGACCTATATGAAGAAGAGACCCTTATGACCTTTGAGGAACCATCTTTAAAACATGACATTCCAAAGAAGCATTATCTTTAAATACTTACAACTCAGGAACTTTATTTCTTCTTTGCATAAGCAATTAATAAAAATCCCAGTGCTTTCATCATTAAAGGAAATTATTGCCAAGAACTGCAATAGTAAGCGGTTAATTTCAACAGTATATCGCTGGTTCTTATCAGGATCTAGGGAAACATCATTAGCTAAGCTTGAAGCATGGAGGGCAGATTTAAATGAGGAGATTCCAGCTAGCCGTTGGAATACAGCCTGTGCAGAGGCCCAGACACAAACAGCCAGTACTAACTTAAAGCCGCTTCAGTATAACTGGTTGATGCGGACTTATATTACTCCTGTTAAATTAAATAAATATAATAGTAACATAATGTCGCTAAAGGAACATTTATACGCTGCATTTGGGAATGTGAAAAAATAAGTAGGTTCTGGAGGTAAGTGTTTAACATAATTGCAACCATTTGGGATGTGAATATTCAATTAGATCCAAAGTCAGTACTGTTATATACAGTGTGTGTGTGTGTGTGTGTGTATATATATATACATAATATATGTATAACCAAAGAATACAGACTTCTTGATTTTGCTATTCTGTAGGCAAAATGAACTATAATGTTTATAGCAAGTAAAGATAGGAAGTAAAGCATGGAATCAAAAATGGCATAATGTATGTCAATAGAAAGAATTACTTATAGGCTAAATAATACAATGGAATATGGGAGCCATTTGATGATTTTCTAAAAAACAGTAAAATGGAAGAGCTTCTACAGGAGGAAAACTCAAGACAGGACACTTAGAAAAAATAAGGGTAGATCCGGTAGATTTTTATTTCTGTTGAATGTAACTTGTTCCAAATAAATAAATGTATGGTTTTGTTTAGGACTGCCAAAAGAGAGGAATTTTGGGTTGGGTTTCGGGGAGTTGAATAGAAATTTATTTGTTTTTTTTTCCTTATATTGCTCAATATTCATGCTGATTTTTCCTTTTTTTTCTTTTTATATATCTGTGTGAAAATGGGTATGTATATACATATGTACTGTTGTATACATACAGGCATATATAAGGATGGATATAACCCTATTTTGAATTACCTTGTAAAACTGAAATAAAAACATTGTTTAAAAAACAAAAAATCAGTAAATTAATACTATCCCCAAAATATTATTTTCTGTATTGTATTTGGAATGTATCATGAACATTTGTGTTACAAGCATGCAGTCCATCAGTACAAAATGCCTGTGAATCTCAGCTCTGACAAGTTCAATATGACACCAATATCAAATAATATCTAACTTTTAGATGTAGAAAAAAAAATTCACCAAATACATATATTAACTCATACCACTGTTTTTTGTTCTACAAATTTGTAAAAATATTGTATTTTTTTTTGGGAAATTAAACAGAATAAATAAAATCATTGCTTATATAAATATTGTATTTTAAACCCTTTGAACATGCATGTAAAGCCAAACAGAAGGCTTTCCTAGCTATCAACTGAATAAAAGCTCATTACTGAGCTTATTATATATTGAGTATTAAATAATAAAAGTATCCAGTCAGAAGTGAGTTCTGCCAGGTGAAGCATGGATATGTTTCTTATAAATTATACAGTATATATGTATCAACCTTAACCCCTACCTGGGTCTAACCATAACTATAAGTAACCAAGCAAAATACAAGAGTTTTTGTATTTTTAGTTGTTTAATTGCAGTCACAGATTAATTTTAAATTGAGGGTATTCATTACGTTGTGGGGACATTGTGTCCACATAAAGTAAGGTATAACAGGTGTCTCACACACACACACACACACGTACACACACAGCTATAATAATTATTGCCTGGCACTTTTACTGGACCATATAATATAATGTAGCAAATATCCCCTGTGTATTTGTGTCACTGGATGGACTAGTTACCTTCTTCACAGGTCAGTCTAAATAAGCCCGATTTTTACATCAGGGCCAAACATTCAGTTCTATTACTGGGAAATAAAGTCTCCTGTAATGGAATTCTCAGGTTAAGTGTAGAAGAGTTAAAGTACTCTCTTAATGTCATGATGGCAGTATTGGTTTAATGCAATATTCGGATAATTCTTTATACAAGAAAATCATGTTGTAAAGCCTGTGTAAATAAATAGCCAGTAGTTTTTGAGCAGGTTCAGCCACACAGACTGCCTCATATAAAAAACCTTTTCCAAGCACAACATGAACTTATATGAGAAGATGGAAGTATGGGAAATGTATACTGGTATTTAAAATATTGTTTATATTTGTAAAGTTTCTAAACGTAGACTTGGTGTGCATGGTTTATTTGGTTTTTAGGAATGTAAAGATATTGATTTAAAAATAAAAACTGAAAACTCTTCACCAAAACGACCGCTTTTGTTTCAGTAAAACCCTATAGAACACTATAAAAGAACAAAACTAATCTTTTTCAATAGCCACCCAAAAAATTTAAAGCTGTTTTTCCAAGTCCACAAAAGGTGTCTGCAATTTCCCCTACATCAGGTAGGATGAATCATGAAAGGTAATTATTTTTATATTGAAGATTAATTATTTTGATGTCAAAACTATGGCATAGAAATTGAAACACCTCGCATCTTTACTTGTGCATTGTTTTCTCTCTGGAGGAAATGACATTCAATCATCTCTTGACTTCTCTTCCTCAGTTGTAAGTTCACCACCCGCTCCAAGCCGAGACCGTTTTGGGTGTGACCAGCTGCATGCATTAAAACCAGGCCAGCCAGCTCCTCACCCATCAGCTGCATATGGATAAGGAAAATGACAAGGGGTTAGAGAGCCGCCTCATCCATGTGGGTGTCAGGCCTGGCCTGGGACCAGCGATGCTGCCAATTCAGATACGCACCAAAGAAATTGCTCTATTGAGCTGATTACCATCTGCG
>JABFEB020000039.1:14697754-14715449 GCA_019775895.2 Stomatorhinus ivindoensis
GGGTCCTGATAACTTTTACTTTTTTTTTGCTCTAAAACCCCCCCCCCCCCCCCTCAACCTCACACATACACACACACGCACACACCCCAGAGGAATCCTTCATCACTGAAACCCAAAGGGCCACATGAAAGAGGCTCCAGCAGATTGGGACACCCAGGAGCCCCACCTCAGGCTGAGGCACACACACCCAGCTAAGGGCCGCTGACCGATTCTCACAGCGAACACCACAATGTAACTGGGTATGAAAGATCTGAAATTACATTTACGCATGGCACTCTGTACGTCTCCCACACCTGCTGTATGCATGTCAAGTCATGGAGTGGCATCTCATCTCCCCCCCCCCCCTTCTCACCCGGCCCACGCCGTGAACTTCCTGAGACTGACTCCAGGGTTCTCATATTCTTGCACTAGGGGGCAGCTGGAGGAAATTCTGAGATTTTTCGACATTTCTTATACGACTTCGGAGGTCATATGCTTCAGAGTCAACCAGCGAGAAAAAAAGGTTAAGTTACCACAAAGTAGATCCAGTTAGATCCACAATTTCCGAAACTCTACAAGTTCTGAAACGCTTCCCACCACATCTTTGTGGTACTAATATAAAACAAGACCCCCATCCAGAAGCGATATCTGAGGAACATTCCAGGTCCAGCTGAGCTTCTCAACATCTCCCATGCAGGGCGGGTTCAATTAACACTGGGTTATCTTGCCCGGCATAGCAGAAGCAACCAGTGGAACGCTGAGGGCATCCATAAATAAGCTCCACATCAAAAGTCTCCTAAAGGACAGCTGATAAATGCGAAGGCAATTAAAATGAGGTTACTGGTTTACGCAGCAGGTATGCAGGGGGTACGGAAGCAGCAACACCTCTCCACGGGAAAGATGGCCATCAATCCTTAAAGCTCCAACGATGGAACAAAGCATGGCAGAACATCAATGAACACAGAAAACCAACTCGCCGTTCTCCGAGGTCCTGGACCTTTCTCACTAAAATTTGACCGGTTTTGCTGACCTCCTTGGGTACTGCAATCAACCATCGTGAAACTTTTACAGTTAAAAATGAGCTAACCGGTAGAAGTTTGAATTTTTGAGATCATGTCCACCAGAAGGATCAGGCGACTTTCTAAACCACACATAGTAGGACTATCAAACTGACTGACTGGCACCTTTCAGCCATGTCAAGATAAAAGGTTAAATAAAAGGTACATTTTCCAATCATCTACCCAGTGGGGGGACTCTACAATGCCGTGTTAAAAGACCCCGCCGAGCAGATGCTCGACAGTCTCCAGCAAAAGAAGCGGCTCCTTCACACGATGAGTGAAATTAATTGCCATTAATTTGATGACAGCTATACCTCTTCATCACGTGAATGAACACTGCATAAGCTGAGTTTATATTTTAAGAAACTGATGGGGAAAAAAAAAATTAATCCTGAAAGAAAGTTTCAATGAATCTTAAAATAAAACCAACGTCTCTGGTTTTACGAGAGATGTGGCAACTCAAAGTTTCCACAATGTTTTAACCCAAACCTGAAGTGAATAACAGTGCCAGCCTTAAGCAGTCACTAAGAACTGAGGAAACTCCCTCCCTTTCACGACCCATGCCAACCTATAGCACCCCCCCCTTCACCATCTAGGACAACCTAAAGCACCCCCCCTCCCCATCTAGGATGACCTATATCACCAGTATCCAGCGGGAAAGAGGCATAGCGCCGCAGCTGCTCCCCATGAGAGGCTGGTCCACGCCTCCCCCAAGATGTGGGGACCAATGCCAGCAACTCCTCCTCTGGGGGGCAGCGCACACACCCCGCGCAGGGTCGCTGTCGGCAACCTGGCCCGTCCCTCCATTACTACCGTTGGGGGGGAGGGCGGGGGCAAAGCAAACATGTCACTACATGTGTTGAACGGTTATCATAGCAACAGGGGAAGCAACTGGAAAGCCCAGAATTCCAGTTGCACCGGCCGGGCTGTTTCACGCCTGTCCCTTTAAAGCAAGTTGTGGCTGGCAGTACAATACTATATAAACATGACCTTTGACTTCTCATGCGATGACATCGCTTGACATGTTGATATGGCATGGCAAAGGCGGGGATGTTCGGCGGAAGGCACCAACACACACCCGTTACGTCTCACGGCTGTGCGATCGTCGTGCAATATGATAAACATACAGACACGAATGTAAATGGTTGGGGGGGGGCGGGGCTTCCACAAGTAGCGTACACAAAGTTTCGGTTTCCACCGGGATTTGAGATCCAAACAGCAAAGTCATAATTAGAGATCCTTGTTTGCCTGCCTGGCTGTCTGGGGGAATCCGATATCATTAAGAGGCACGGCACTCCTCCTCCGCACTGAACGGCGGGCGATCCCCGCGCCGGCCGCAGACCCCAGGGCGGGACAGAGAGAACACAGCAAACGAGGGCCCCAGCTGTCGGCACGGGAAACAGGAAGTCCTGTTGTGGAGCGCCCTTACGGCCAGGTGAAGGGAACCCAGTAACCTTTTCCTCTGCTTAAAAACCCCACTGAAACAAAAAAACACTCATTACCACAAACAAAGCTTTGTCTGCCAGAACACAGATTCATTTTAAAGGGATCTGAATTGTCTTTAAGCAGTGAAAACGGATTCTAGGTCATTCACAGGGAAGACACGACAGGGCTCAATTTAAACATGGGAAGCAAATTGAAACTTATTTAACTTCTATTACAAGAACATAGCAGAGACCCCCCCCACACACAGAAACTGCTGAGGTTTATTTATTATTTATTAGCTTCCTGCCCTACAAAGGGAAATTAACTGGCCCAGGCAGTCCATCGCTACCAGGCTATGCACCGCGTGACCCCGCACCCCTTCAGCAGCGAGACGGAGTGGAGCGGTGCACCCAAACTGCCCCCCACCCCTCGTACTGACCCTCAGATTGAAGAATAGAATAAAACAGACAGTGGCACAGAAATCCAGGTAGACGGGCTTGAAATTCAAATGGAGCCCCGACCCTGAACACTTGACGGCAGAGATGCACATCTGAGACACCCAAACATACAAACCAGAGATCCGGAAAAATGTACTCATGTCCCTGCACCACCTGACTGAATTATTCGAAACCATGGTCTGGTTCTGGAACACAGAAGCCAAACTACCTGTAGATGTGGTGATGTGATGCCCTCAGCAATGAGCCCATTGAATTATTTCTCCATGACAAGAAGGGAACAGGCAAGTATATTTATAGCAAATAAATCCTCATACATACAGCCCAACCATCACTGGACCAGACCATAACAAAGAGCCGGTTTCCCGTAAAGCAGCAATGAATGAAATTGAAGCTCTGCTTCATTATTGCAACCAGACAGGTGAAAGCTCGGCCACCAGATAAAAGTACTTCTGCTTGGTGAAGTTATTACAGGTCTCAGATCAGATTGTTACTCTGGGTTTTTGGACGCCTGGGTACTCCCACACGGCGCCTGAATAAAATCCACGGCGCGCAGCTGCCGTTTTAAGGTCAGTCGGCATTATTTTTATTTATTTATTATAAAAAAGCAGGCTGCAGGTGATGTCTGACTGTGCTGCGGTTTCGGGGGGGGGGGGGGGGGGTGTTTTGGAGAGTGAAATGTAACCTGCTGATCCCTGAGATTGCTAGGGAAGACAAAATGAGATCATCTGACGACTGATCACAACACAGCGGGTCAACAATAATAACTGTATATAATAATGATTATAAGCAATTCATTTGAAGAATGCTGGTTGAATCAAAGATGTTATGCTATCTGAAGCAGTAAGAAACCTTTTAGCAGAACAAAGGGTCACTGACCTTTGGTAAATTTCATGTAATGAACTCTTTTCTTAGATGTCTTAGACTTCTCTTCCAAGCTAAAACTTTGCTTTGGCTCAGCTGTCGATTCTGGAAGACATAAATGTCACAAGTCAACAAAAGACTCAACAACAAAGACAATGATAATTTAAAATGCTGAATGTTGGTACGACGAAAAGACTTATTGCAGCAGAAAACAGACTGCAAATGGGTTTCAGTTTAGATTAAGTACCGGTTCCTGAATATTAGCTATACTGAACACATTCAAGAATACAATGTGACGCAAATAGAACTAGACAGAATATAAACAATGAAGGTTTTGTGATTACTGGTGTAGCTAAACAAACAAACATGTAACAGTAGATCTCTATGGAATAAATTCAAATAATTTTAAGAAAACATTAAATGTGTTTTTTTAGAAACCGTTAAGAATTTAGTCTAAAGCATCCCCATGTGACCCGCCAATCCAGACACAGAAACACTAAAAAGCATCAGAAACATGTTTAAAAAGAGGTTCTGAAGATCCATCCATTGATGTTATATCCAAGATAAACAAGCCATTCAGGGCTTCAGAAGGATCACCTTGAAAAATAGCTGCACCTTTTTGTTAATATTTTATTCCAGTACAATGACTAGTTCAATTTACAACAAAAAACATCAGATTAGCAATGCTTAGTATCCCATTCATTTTCAATCACGGCACAACATCTATCAGCCTATCAGCTGTCCTCCGCAACTGAAGTGCTACAATACTGCCACCTAGTGTGCTATATATAAATGGTGATTAAAAACCAGTCTACCCAATTGTCTGCATTTACTCCACCAGCTTTCATTAAAATGAACCACAGGTGCCCCGTCTTCCATGTTTCTTCAGCATCCTTCAAAACAAAAACCCTCTCCAAAGCTCCCGCACACCCTGCCACACCACTGCTTGGACAGTCGGTTTTTCTCAGCTGTAGCAGAAAGAGTTCACACTTCTGTCTTGTCTGGTTGTATTCAAAGAGACCCTGATAAATACACTGTGTTGTGACAGGTGAGATGACTTACATTTTGAAGGCCATAATGGTTAGGGCCTAATGGTTATGGAAGCACACTTGTCACTGAAAGGTTGTTGGTTCAAATCCCCAATTAATAAGGTACCACTGAGATACCCTGAGCAAGGTACCTCCCCCTAACGCTGCTACCCAGGTGCTACATAATAGCTGCCCACTGCTGTGTCACATATGGGTTAAATGCAAAGGACACATTTTATTGTGGTGTGTCAATCACTTTCACTGAATCAGCCCTTCTAACCATTTGTACTGGAAAACACCTCATGCAGCCTACAATAAGAGAGTTCTGTGAAATGCAAGTGACAGACTGTTTACAGCCCAAAGCAAAAGGTACCGTTCTGGCTGTGGCAGCTGTTTAAATCTGCAAGAATCTGGTTGAAATCGTCCTGATGGGCAATCCAGTTGTCCTGAAAGCACAAAGACAGCATCAAGTTCTACTGGGTAAGATTCATCACATTCATACAGGAAAAAAATAACCGATTTGTTGCTACCTCGAGAATTAAACCATCTTATTGAAGGAAAAAAAACACGCAAGTAAAATTTCTTTACACAGCACAATGTGCCCGACAGACCTCATAGCTGGCGGCCGTGCCCAAGCCTAGCGTGTTGTTCTTCACTTTAACTTTGATGTGCTCCGTGGCGCCTTGCTCGGTTCTTCCCAGGCCCTGGGCATCAAACGATAAAATGTACGTGAGAGTTTAACCAAACCAAACCAAACCGAGAAATTCGTCTGTCAAAGAGGGCACATAATAGGCTTGTCTCGACTGTGCTTGACATAACATCAGTTTCACAACGGTTACGCTGGAATACAATACTAATAAATATAATAACACGTGTAAACGTAATAAATATACATCTAATGTACTCACCTTTCCTTTGGACCATCCCATTTTCTCCAACATCTTCTGGCCGAATTTGGACTCATCTTTACTCCAGGTGCTGTTCCTTGGATCGACCGACCATTTCTGTTTCCTGCGGGCTACAGAAAAACGCACAGGGTTAACCTGTCGCTAAATATATATATAGAGAGATGTGTAAAATGACTCGAATGCTGCTGGGGAAAAAAGAAAAAACTACAGCGACAGGACTCGTTATGTTGTCATTATTTAAATACCAATTGTACCAGAATTCAAGCTCCACGTATATTTCCTTATGTATCCACAAGGCGAACAGCATATAATTCGCGTGTTACTAGTTTTACTCGTAAAAAAACGCAATCAAACACATGGAATGAAACCCACCTTCTGCCAGCATCGCCATCTTCGTAGGTCCTTATAGGAGTGTCCCATCATATGCCTGTATAAAAATCCTCCGTGTGACGATATACTTATGAACAACAACAAAATATATTTCACATTTTAAAACACATGATAATAATGACAAAATAAAATAAACACGTTGTATAGTTTTCTTTATTATTTAATTTAAATAAATAAATAAATGAATAAATAAATAAGTGCGACTGAAGGGTGACACCAGGGGGCGGTAACACACCTCATTATCCGGCACTGTTACCCAGCCAGACAAAATGTTTAAATTTTACTAACGAATAGTGTATCGTTATATGGCATTAATAGTTTTAAAAAGGTTGCTGGACAGTACAAATTTCAGTAGGTTGGTGTGTACTTGTAATACGTTGGCTATAAACTTGCACAGCTATGAACTCGAAACACATATACTCGTGCATATACTGCTTCTGTTGACTTGTTTTAATTTCATTAGACTGCCAGAGGTGAGATTACTGAATATATTCCTTAAAATACTTAGTTAGTCTAATTATTGCCTAGTCTACTAATGCCGGAAATGCTTCTCCCCCCTTTTTTCCTATCATGTCACCCACCCCCACGTTAATCTGGGACATCAGAACATCAGCTGAAAGATCATCAGATGAACCCACACACCCGCCTTGCGACAGTATCTGAAAAACAGAGCACGTATTGTCCTGATACCGGTTGGTTGCTCGGTGCCTCGATTCCAACAGTTGCGAAAGCGGTCGAGTTGTCATAACCTTCCCAGGCCAAATTTACCCATATTTGCATCGGCAGTAATTTAGGTGGCGTCACTTGACGTTAGTTATCTGGATGTTACGTCGTTTCTCTCTCTTGCTCGGCCCCTTATACACCCTTTCTCGAAAATCAGTAACAGCTAGTTTATATTGTGACGGAATACAAGTATTCACAAATAAGTGCAAGCACAACGCGATCAGCTTAATCCAGCTGCACCCAAGCTTGATTTCCATACCTTAAAGCGTGGCGTACGCGAACAATAGGCTTAATAATGAGATTTTTCGGTCATTCCTAGTGTGATATACAGGAGCACTCTGATTTAACCAGACGATTTACCCGATTTTAATTGTACCCCTGCTAGATTTTTTTTTCTAATTTCAATTCTGGTTGGTCAGTTTGATGATATCTTTTTTTGTAAATCTTTTAAATCGATTAAACTATAATGAGTTATTCTTTTCACAAGAAAGAGAACGCATCAGATAAATCACGGGGTAAATACTACGACATTCCGCTTAAGCGACTCTGCAACTGAACAGTTCTCTCATAGGTCCACTCAAATCAGGCATGACCTTGAGCAATAGGTAAACTAGATGAATGCAACGATTAAACTTTTCAATGTACTATTTGCCTGACTTTTACGTCGCTATACACCAAAAGCGTCTGCTAAATAAATAAATCTAAGATAAAATGAATGCGTTCCGATAGTTATATTTTATTGTATAACTGTGGTAGGCAAGTGCAATCACGCGAGACTTATTTGTACTAAGCCAACGTCACTTACAGTATGTACCTTCTCATATCCTTGAAATGTTATTGTGCTTCGGCATTAATGGCTTTGTTCCTACAAAGTGTCAGCTTAGTTCTGCCAACACCCATGCAACACCTCAACAGATACTAATGCCAATAAGGAAAAATACCTGTGACATTTCCCACAGTTATTGTATAAGTGACTAGGATGGCTCTCTAGCTATTTAGTGTGGTGCTGTTTACTTGACTGTGTTCACTAAACTGAGCGCGTGATCAACCATGCTTCCATTTTTAAGCAGTACTCAAAAGCAAATGATGAACCTTTTTGGGACAGCGCGTCAGCCGCTGCTCCTGTCATGCTTTTCAATTTAAGTGACCCACCTGGTCTGAGCATAAATTTCCCCATATTTGACCGAGTCAGCAGACACACGAAAGGCTCGTGTGGTTGGGGCTCCACTAAAAGCTAGTCCTGGTCACTGGCTCACTGCCCAGAACATTTTATTTTAGGGAAGCTGAAGACGTGGTAATAATGCGATTGGGATCCATCTCATGAGAAGTATGAACTTCTTTCATTCCCCTTATCCTGGTCAGGCTCCCATGTCTCGAGACTTAGTTTCTTTCAGGTACATATCTTATAGTCAGATGATGACTGATGAGAATGTAATTCTTATGCAACCTGTTAGCCCCTCCTGCAAGATGTGGTTAGTGCTGGGAGGAATATCCACTGGTGACTTGCAGTGGCATTACATAATAAGAGAAGCCTGTACCAGGAAAGGGGCAGATCTTGGGATCTTCCACTGTTTCGCTATGTAACCATGCAGTAAGAGTAGCAGTGGAATTGCATGTGATACCATAGGCTAGCTCCACCTCAGCTGTCGACCAAAGCGGTGGGCTGGTTTGGGACCATGACATTGCTTAACACTTGATTAAAAAACAGGTTTTTACCACACAAAACCATGCACAATATATTTTTTTTGCGATAGAACATTAATATGCAATATACATGCCAGAGGCCTACATTAAATTGTTAAGTTGCATTAATTGTCACGTTCCCTTTTTCCTGCACTGTATGCTGCTAAATAGCATGCTATATAGTGTCACTGCTGCATATTTGCGGAAAAAACAAATGAATTTACCAATCAGCATGTGGACAGTCACGTGATAAACATTTATGCTCGTTTTAGTGTATATGGAACTACTTTCGTAAATGATGTGAAAATATCAGTGCGGATGGTGATGATTTTTGTCTGAAATCTTCATGTGGGCATAGCCTGTGTAAATGTGGGAGTTATTTTGAGGTGAGTCATTTGTTTCTCTGCTGCATCCCTACCCTTGGTTCCGCCCATGATCAAATCCCAAATTAATTAAGTACTGTATAACTGTGATTTATTACTTGATTTTAGAGACTTCTCTTAAACCCAGTATCTCATGTATAAATCACTCAGCAGCACCCGCCCCCAAAATTTGGATTTGCCCCCGAAATACGCCCCTGCAATTTCATTGGTTCTGAGTGATTTCATTCAAGTACCACGGAACACAGTGTTCCTGCATGTACAACCATCATTTCCTTGTTTTCTCAGAGTTGTACCTAAGTGCATGAGTCATTGTAATAATTATTGTGTAATATAATTATTTTATACATAGCTTTTATTTTAATTTTGTGTACTAATAGAAAGAAGGTGTTGAAAGTTATTTTTCCTCTTCAGATGCCTTCTCTGGGAATAAGCTGAAGCTGCCACCAGGTCCACGTTAGGGACGGGCGATACCACAGATTTCCTTTTTGATCTCATATCAAGGTTTGTATCTCCAAAATCAATATTCAGTAAAAGTAGATATCTTCCTCTCCCTGCCCTACCTTGGGCATCTGTACCATCTTTTGCTCTGCTTCATGTGGAGAGACCTGACAAGGGACGTTTTCAACCTCGTCTGGGGGGGCAAGTATGAATATGTGCGTAGGGAAGTGATCTCAGAAAGGATAGAGCAGGGAAGGATGTTTCTGACTTTCCTCTCAAGTCTGTGTTCTTCTCGCAGCTCTGCCTGTGTCTGGCGGCTCCTCTCGAGCCCCAAGGCTGAGACCCTGCAGCCCACTACAACTGCTCTGTCAAGTGGAGTAAGTCCTTCCTGGCAGCTGTCAAAGGAGAGGCCCTGACCAAGCAAAGAATCTCCAGCCAGGCTTTGTTTGGTCATAGGGGTACCCAGGCCATGCTGGGCCTTCAGGAGGAACTCAGACGGGAGGAGCTGAGCTGTAGGTCCCTCCATGGCAAACTGCCAGTCAGGAATGTCTTATACAAGCTGACCTAAGCTGACCAGACACCCCCTGCTGCCTCAGGCCCAAGTGCAGTGAGGAAGACACCATCAAGCACGTGTTCTGGGAGGATGGGCCTGCACAGAGGGTCTGGGGGTTGGTAGTGGGCCTGTGCAGATGTGCAGTCCCACAGCCTGATCTGATCTACGACGGGGTGTTGAAGGGGCGGGATCCCAACCTCCACAACCCCTCCGGCCCCTGGATGTGGCCGCCGGTCAACATTACCCAGCGAGAGCTGTGGAATGCCAGGGCCGCACTCATCCGCAGAGGGGTTCATCTGGAGGCACAAGGGGTATCTCACAAAATCCGGGATGGAGACTGGTGTCATCTACTCTTCTGTGTCACACAGATGGTACTTGGGGTTTACGGCAAGTGTGTTTTTTTTCTGCATGAGGTGTTTTTCAAAGTTTTAAATGAATTAATTTAATAATAATACAATACAGTAATATTAATTACAGTTTAGTGTTTTGGTTGGTCACATTTAAGCCTAATTTAATAACAATATTAATCTATATTTGGTGTGTTTTGCATTGTGTGATTAACCTTGTTTTATTCCCAAAATGGCAGATTGCTTGCATTTAAGGTGACATTTTAATCACTGTAATGGCCATGTTATTTGAAGTTTGCATTTCTTGCTTTTAAGAATTCTTCCAGCTTTATTGTTGATTTTAAGAAATATTGTATTTTAATATTAATTATTGGAATAAATGGTTTTTCTGCTGGAATGAGGTCAAGAGGGATGCCGTTGTGGTTCGAGCTTGGGGTGATCCCAGTCTGACCAAATTGAAAAAAAGAAAACAAAGGGAGATAGAAAAAAGTGGTGATATTCACTGGCAGCCCCGACGGTAAGACCTGCAGAGAGGGGATGGAACGGAAAACACGCCGAGTCTGGAAGAACTCCTATTTAAACACGTTTTATTGATATTTCCGGGAACAAAAAGGGCAGCTAAAAAAGAAAATTATTTTCTACAACTCCAAAGAAAGCTTCTCTGTTATCATTTTATTCCATAGTAAATATTTTGCATCAAGAATAAAGGTGCATAAGCTGGCAACGTAGCTGCATAAACAGCCGACAAACATTTCTAGGATAGGATAACTCTCCAAATGGAGCTATACGCCTTTTGAAAGGTAAAAAATAAGCAGGACCATTGGTACAGTGTCACAAAACAAATGCTAACATCTGCCAAGTTCCACTGTACACAGAATAAATAGCTTATAAAATAAATATCCGTCACACATTTCAGAATTGCTTTTGTATTATAATCATGAACCTTAAATTCTGCGTATAGTGAAACACTCATTTGTATGTTGCCATTTTAAAATAGACCACTTTGTTTGTTGTGTAATTCTATGTTACATTGTTTTATATTCATACTGACAGGGATTAAAACAAACTTACTCACAAATGATCAGTTACTGTTCCTTGTTACCCAGGAAGAGAGAATCAATGTAAAACCATTTAACAGAAGGATGGTACAACTTCAGGTGGTGTTTTTGACTTACCCTCAACTAAAGCCCTTGTACTAATTTGCACAGAAATATTCCTTTGGTCTCTTCAAATCCATTTTCATGACAGGGGTCCAGAAAGAAGAAAAAAAGCTTCTCCCTCCATTGCATTAATTTTTGCAAAATTTCCCAGACCTAAACTGCAGCTGAAACGTAGCTGGCATCCAAAGTTTGAGCTACAGATTCCAGAAGCTTCCCGTCATTTCACTTGGAAAGTTGTCTTCACAAAGCTGTTTTCCGGTAATTTAATGGGAATCAAATAAAGCACAATAGATCCCCCTCTAGATACAAAGATGAAGGTAGATTGCTTGGCTGCTAGAATCTCTAGTAAATGCATTTCCCAAATCATGGAGTAGGACTATTTACAGACCGTGAGCTTCTGCTCTGCACAGATCCAGTTTTTACATTATGTACCACTATGTACAGGTAGCCTGGGCGTGCTCAGTTAACATGGGCGATTTGCGAGTCAGAGCCGATGAAGTTGAGCATTGTCTGGACCAACTCTGGAAGGTCAAAGTCATGTTTCCACCTCCAGTCTTTACGGGCATTGCTGTCGTCAAAGTTCATGGGCCAGCTGTCAGCTGAACGGACAAGAAAAGGTCATTAGTATTAGATATTAGAATTTTCTGATACACGAATGCAGATACACAACAACAATTTGGTGTTCAGTTAATCGGGTAACAAAGCCATTCTTGGTGATCTCTGCGGCAGAATGGCGTCCCTCACCTATGGCCTGGCGGACGAGGTCGATGTCGTAGGTGACCTGGAGATCGGGCAGCTGCTTTTGCACCTCCGTCACGAGCTCCTCAGGGGTGAAGCTCATGGCGTTGATATTGTAGGTCCGCATGGTAAGGGATTCGGCCGGCGCCTCCATCACCTCGAGCGTGGCCCTCAGGCAGTCGTCGATGTACATCATGGGCAGCCGTGTGTCTGGCTTCAGGTTGCACTCGAACTTGCCGGTCTTCACCGCGTCATGGAAGATCTGCACGGCGTAGTCTGGGCAGGGGAACATGCTATTAATGAGCTGGAAGGGTATTCGCTACCACATGAATCAAACAGTATGAACAGAAAGGAATCTAGGAGGACATTTATGCCTGTATAGAAATATTTTTTTCATTAAATTGAAGAAAAACACACACACAGAAAACTAAATAATGATACAAGATATACACATGTACAAGTAAACTTTGGGATCTGGAAAATTCCACCATAACATGGCCCCCAGCGTCAAGGAGAACACATTTTGAAATAGATTATCTGGTCTTGTACTGTATACAAAACCTCCTTTAGACATCAAGATGATTAAAACCGCTTACCTGTCGTGCCCCCGCCAGGCTGGGAGTCTGCAGAGATGATCCCTGGGTACCGTAAGCACCGGAAGTCCAGGCCGTACCGGTGGTGGTAGTACTGGGAGACAGAGGAGACGGTGAGCATAACTGCAGGCCCTGACTCTCCATTTAGGATGTCAGATGCACACAAGGGCTGCTACGCAATATTACATCATCCGCAGTAATCACCCAGGCTTTAGATGACAGGTGTAAACATTCGTCCACACGGATATTTGCTTACACCCTCAATTTGGTAAGCAAATTAGTACTATGCCTAAAATATTGACGAGAGGCGTATGTGACGCCCAAAAATTTGTCATCTATATAACTTTGGCATTTCCTTGTGTTACCCTCTTGTTACCTTTTATCCACAATATCTCCTCTTTCAAAATACATTGTGGCTGCTGTTCTCCATTTTTCTTTCACCTCAAGTGCCTACCACTTCCATGTTTTACCAAAATGGTAGCATGTGGCGTACACTGCTAACTAAATTTAATAAATATAAGGATACACTAAATTTATACAGATCATTAACTTTTGGGCATCACAATACACATCCCGTTAATATTTTAGGCATACTACTACCAAACTGAAGGTGTAAAGAAATGTCTGTGTGGTAACAAAAAACCTGCGTGTAGACAGATGTTCACGCCTGTCATCTAAATCACTGGTGATTGCAGTGCATGCGCCATATATTCGCAATTATCACGCGACGTGATATCGAGCGGCCATGAGATGCATGGGATGGCCTTTACCTCGCCCATGAGCTCTGCGTGGACTTTGGAGACACCGTAGATGGTTCGGGGGCGCTGCACGCACAGGTCAGGAGTGGGGTTCCGGGGAGAGGTGGGTCCGAATGCGCCGATGGTGCTGGGCACAAAGAGCCGCAGGCCGTGTTCCGCCGCAATGTCCAGGATGTTGTGTAGACCTGAAGGAGGAAGCCATCTTTGTCAATCTGCAAGGTTCCGCCGTTCCTCTTGGAATTCCACATTCATCATGCAAACTTCCTCCGTTTTCAGACCAAATGCTTGCGGAGAACAAAGGCCGTTCAGCCAAGAGGACAGGAACAGCAGAGATCCGCTCCTCACCTGTGATGTTCACAGCCCGCGCCAAGGACACATTCGCCTCTCCCACAGCACTGAGGAGGGCACTGTAGTGGACAAGCCAAGTAATTCGGTTGTTCACCACAATCTCACGCAGGTTCTTATAGTCCAATATGTCTGAGTAAATAAAAGGCCCTGCAGCACACAAAAAAAACGTTTGTAACAATATCCCTCATTCACTGTGTCAAGAAAAACACAGAGTGATCAATTAATCAGCCTTAAACTCACCACTGTGGAAAACATGACTGGGAGGTTTCCTGATGTCTGACAGAATTACATTGTTTTTACCAAATCTCTTCCTGTGAAAACAAAACAGACTTCAGTCACAATTAGTCAACACAAAAAGCCATTGAGTAAGACTAAGTTCCCAAAAGGAAACGCATGTATGTGTCCTGCTTCTGTTCCTATATGTTCAAACAGTAATAAAATGCTAGCCTGTGGCCTAGTGTGTAATGCTGCGTAGCACTCTGTGTCAAAAAGGTGTGCGATTGCTTAGTTTGGGTGTGGTGGGCATGACAGGACATATTCTTAAATAGTATCAATAGTTTAAATGGCCACCAGTAGCTTATTAATGTGCTTTTAATACTGGAACCTAAAGTGAATAAACAGATCAAATAAATGGGTTGAGCGATTTAGCAAAGTCTGTATTCAATTCGCAATGGAGGAAACATCTCACCTTAGCAACTTAGCCAGTCCAACCCCCAACTGTCCAAGACCACCTGGGAGTGAAAATTCAATGAGTCAATGAGAAGAGGTCACTGAAGGATGACAGTCACACAGCTGTTCAATAAAGTAAAAATATTGAGAGATAAGACCACAGGTGCTTTGTAGCGAAACCCACCGGTGATGAGGACCTTGGGGTGGTCCGTCTCTGAGAAGGAGACAGAGTGGAAATTGGCATCGGAAGTGACTTGGCGTGGGGAGAAGCTGATAGTGCGTACAGCGATGGCCATGGGCTGACAGCCACACCCTGGATCCTGGAGGACCTGCCTGGCCACCTTGCTCAGGGCTCTGACAAAAGGCATCTTCGTTTACCTAAGAATGGTGAGGGGGTTTAAGGGCGGAACCATTCCACTGCTCAATCCCCGAGTATTGCGACAAGTCACAGGGCCACGTCACGTGCAACTTCTGCGTTATTAATTACGTTACGTTTCATATCCGTAGTTCCGCCGGTTTTTTTATGTCTATTTTCCCCACAAGTACACATCTAAACAAAACTGCATTCACCAAGCTCAAAATAATCCGGGAGCAACAAAATTTAACTGATATTTCCACCAAGACGGACGTCCCTTTTGTAGCGAACGGTACATTCCAAGAACTCCGAGGTTGCAGCGTGTGTTTGGCACGGAGGTGACATTATTTTCGCATGTTTAGGGTGATCGGAAGTTAATCTAATTGACAGGAGGTTAATATTTAATCAACGAATTAAACAGCTTGAAATCGTTTAAGAAATGTGTTTAACAAATGACGTATTATTTAATAATTCATTTGGAAATTGACAAATAAGACCGGTTTATACATGACATTCTAGTAAAAAACAGTAATAAGTAAGCGCTTTCTTCTTTATTTTACAATTTCCTTGTGCACAAATAATTTTTTTAAATACTATCTGAATGTTTTGCATGAATACGCCTTTCTTGAGTGAACTCACCTCTGCGCTTGGGCTTTCGGGTCGTCTCACTATTATTTGCGAGTTTTTATAGTGCCCTGCCTTCGTTTACAACCAATCAGGACGCGGGGACGAGGCAGCAGGAGCCCAAACGTTCCAACTAAAGTTTTCACAGCGTCCAGCAGCTTTGTGTTGAGATACACTATAAAAATTGTTTTAATCGGCTGCTACTAAGAGATTTTGTCGCGTTTGTACTGCAGATCCTCCTCGTTTTCAATAAATTAGAAATATAACGGGGGTCATGTAAAAGTGATCAAGTATATGTAAATATTAAACTGGGTTTGCAGATTTTTTGCAGAAATTCTTTAAACATAAGCGTATATGGTATGCCACACTGCTATACATCACATTCACGAGTAGAATTCAGTTTTTAAGTAAAATTATACGTATCTATTCTTCTAAGGACTCGGCGACATTTCGAATGTGCATAAAGCACGTAAGTCCTTTACAAATTTCATAACACTGGGCTTTCATACCTGTTGTGTAATACGATTCTACGCTGACCAACGACATAAGCAGGCCAGCCACTCAAGTTTTAAGTCTGATCACAAAAATATTTTTATATCTGTACTGAATGCTATTTCTGACGACGGTGGCGGTGTGTGTGTGTGTGTGTGTGGCGAGGAGGGGGGGGGGGGGTAAGTGAAATCGTGTAACTCGTTTTATAACTTAGAAATCAGATATGTCTTTGCATAATTCACCATTGAATGGTCAAAATTATATTCACGTAAATTCGTTATAGTTAAAAGGGTAAATGAGAATGGGAAATACGATGCGTAAGCAGAGACGAAAACATTACGAAGCCGTCACGTAGTGCGTTTATTCTCCCGTTTCCTTTCATACGCATCATTACTGTACAGAACGCCTCTCCAGTGAAAGTACAGTGTCTAGCAGTTCGAGAAACGAAGCCGAGACGTAAATAAGTGATTCATTCGTTTCTGCGTCCGGAATAACCAGCTCTCTAAATTAAATCTAGTTACCGTATCTATCAAGTAAGTTCCTTATAACGGGCGAAGTAACACCGAATACGTACAACAAAGGCATCTAAGCTGCTACGTCCACAAATAGCATACGATAAACCATTTCTGTTAAAAGTACATTGAAACTGTACACGAAGACATGTTCCAATAAATGTACAATAATATAAATAATTAATAATATAACGTTACTTAATAGTTAAAGCACCAATGGGGAAATACTGGTAAGACGAGAACATTTCAAAATATTTACTCACCAGGAGAATATAGGTGCTTATGAAAAATAATTCAAAAAAATTTGTGTGTCCTTCAAATGCTTCCCGGTTTGGCTACACGTGTTATCGGAAGCAGGCGCTATATTGCATCAGCCTTGGACGCGTTTATATATCGGAAGCCATCTGGCAAAGAAACACGCCGGTCTCTATTTCGATTGGACGAAAGGCTGGGGGTGCGGCTCCCTGCCCTGGTCACGCCCGCATGACGTGAATATTTGATACCGCATGGGGGGGCGATATTAAAAGCGTCCTTTTTAAATAGCATCTAGGGCTGGCGTGGTGGGGGTTAAGGGCTTCAAATAATGTTATTGTCGGTGAGCACCCTCGCATGTATTTATACAACTGTGCTGTGTCAAAAATGTCCGGTTTATTTGAACACCCTGGAACGGCGGGAGGAAGAGCGTCATGTATAAGTTCTGGGTTCAAAAATGTGAGTGTTAGATACCAGTCTGGCGCTCGCTGATAATCTGACTTTGAAAGACCATGCTGAGGGAAATAAATAAATTATGTGTGTAAGGAGGATAGCGTTTGCTTATTATATATAATATATACATATTATTAACCAGCACTAACCAGTTCTTCAATGAGAGCCATCTTCAGCGGCTGAGAGTTTAAAATAAGAAGAGATGTGGTTTTCTTGTCCAATGACCTGTCATTAGGAGATAAGGTCACCAGTGTTGGCACAATACCTCCATCCATCCATTTTCTATACCTGCTTATCCTACTGGGTTGCGGGGGGTCCAGAGCCTACCCGGAAGCAATGGGCATGAGGCAGGGAACAACCCAGGACAGGGGGCCAGCCCATTGCAGGGCACACTCACACACCAGTCACACACACGGACAATTTAGCAACCCCAATCAGCCTCAGCATGTCTTTGGACTGTGGGGGGAAACCGGAGTACCCGGAGGAAACCCCACGACGGCACAGGGA
>JABFEB020000039.1:14715549-14728664 GCA_019775895.2 Stomatorhinus ivindoensis
TAATTATACTTTTACTTAAGTATATATTTTGCAGGGTAGTTGTACTTTTACTTAAGTACTAAACTTAAGTACTTCCTGCACCACTGCCTGTAATGGATCGTGAATTTTGGAGCTGCAGAAAAAATAATGAGGATTTGATCTTGGTTTCCTCCATGGAGTGCACTGAGTATGGCTAAAGTCATCCTTTAATTCATATAATCTACATTATGAGATTCTGAAAACCAGATAAACCACAAGTACTCAAAAATGTCCAATTGTGGCATCATTTACTCAGCTGAATTACTTGAGATGTAGCGAACATTATGCTTATATTTTTCACATTATTTTGAATTTCAATATTTCAGATATTTGTTATACATTTCCTTTACTATGTAAAGAGAATATTGAGTGTCTTTAATAAAATCACTTAGAGTGCACCTGAAATTAGTGACGGGGTACAATCCCGACGACCATGTTGCAGTCATGGACTGATCGACTTCTAGCCTTAGACACTCTCGTATATCTGGCTCTGAGTAAAACTCAGCCTGGCCTGGAATGCAGGATGTACCAGTATGTATGTGCCTTACTGTACACGGCCGCCTGTCCCTCTGACGCTGATTACCCTTGAGAGCGTCGCTTGCTTCACTCGTGCAGATCTGCACGTGCCACTCCGCTCCAGATGGTTGACGTTTACATTCCAAACAAATGATGAAGGGGAGCGTGTCAAACCCGACTGCATGTGGGGCCCAAAGCATGCTGCCCCCTTTTTGGTTCTAGCCCACCTGTTAAATCCGGCTGCCGATTGGATTATTAGCAAATTAGCAAAGCATTTGTGATCAGGAATTGTTTAATCAGGAATGTACACACCTACAATCACATCCTGCACCCCTGGCCAGATTCAGCTTCATTCAGACCCTGTTTTACAAGGGTCCTTAAAGGTGGAAGTCAATAAGTTCATGATAGCCTCGGGCACAAGGCAGGGATACACCCTGATACCAGCCCACAGCAGGACACACACACCCATATGCACTCTCATACCCCAGGGGAATCTTAGAGATGCCAAGAAGGTGGGAGGACACTGCAGTATCTCAAAGGGAAAGTGTGCAAACTCCACATGCAGTGGACCAACGTACACTGCATCCCTAAGAACATAACTGTATCCTAAAATCAATTCAAAATGCATAAACCCAAATATTACAGTCTTTGGCTATTGGAGGCCAAATGTAACAAACATAACAATCCTAAACTGGCTAAAACTGTCCAATATGTTAGGACAGGTCTACTTTAACTTGATTTAAACAGTGAAAAAAGGGTTAAGACAGCAAATCCAATTCAGTCCATAGAATAATTCTAAAGGTTCTTTGTAGGAGTACAACAGTTAGGCTGAACTCAAAGTTGACTAATTTTTGTTCATTTGTGTTCTGCTTGTAGTCACATGTTGTAATGGAACCAAAGCCAAGCAAAGAAAAAGTTTAGTGCATCAACTCCATTTACTGCAGTCATATTTATGCTGTCAGTGGGAAAAAAAATCAATTGCACTGTACACATTATTCATAATACAACATAATACAGCCAAAAACCGCAGTAACTTAACAGCACTGTTCAATGAAAACAAAAATAAAAAAATCACTAAGACACTTCAAGTAATGATTTTTTTTTTCTTTCTCCATCAATGACCTCAAACTGAAAAATACACTGAACTGTCTTCAATCGTTCTTGATTCATCACTTTGTCTGTGGCCGTGGTATGAAACCTTTAAAATTTGCCATACCGGTGCCAAATCCCATCTGAATTACTTAGCCTGCAAACTTTATTCTCAGGAAGCTCCCTGGTCAGTATAGCAGCCCCCTGAGGCATTTGACACACAGTCGGAGAATGTTTTAAAAAGCAAAAATAAATTATATAAGAAATGTACAGACCAAGAAGTCCCTTGACGCATCACAACCCGTTTGCCTGAAGCTCTTTAGTGACATTTCTGGTTTCATTTACTTAGTATCGCCTGATAAAACCACCCTTACTGATCAGACAGACTTTCTCTGAGGCATTTTGCACTACTGTGTAGCCAATAAATCATATAAAGACTGAAAAACTGAGGCCAAGGAAGACAGAAGAGATGTGAGAAGCATGCAGGAGCTTCTGCGCTCAATAGCGATCACTAGAATATTATACAAGATTATACTCACAGTTTACAACAATATGTGACATTTGGCTGCTGGGACGAAAAAAAAACAGCAAAGACAAGCGCTAGTTAGATATAACAACATGAGCATACTGGTACTCTGAATTATAAAGGTGTCAGACGGGCACTGGTGCGCACCTTTAGGGAGCTGTTAAGCCTGGCACTGTCTGCCACGCGTCTGCCACACATAATCTACGCTATGCTAAATGCCCGGTCTCCCACAAAACTACATATGGAAGGGAATGAGAGCAGATCTAGAGCATATGTGCTTTAATAATTGTTGGCTTATGTGTGACAGTGCACCTTGAGCTGGCGCCGACCGGGGGAGCATGTGGAGAGGGCTGCTGAGGGGCGTGGGGGGGGGCTGACGCCTCATCATTACCTTATACATGCAGAGGCAGCCAAAACTCAGATTACTTTTAGCAAACGCTAATTAACAAATGCTGTGAGCAAAGTACGTTTTGGCCTTAGGAAAATTTACAGCTTATTAAAAAAAAAAAAAGTGAATAATAATTTGTTCTAGTGGACGGTGGGGGGGCACAAATGACCAGATATTTCCAAGAGGCTTGATGTTTAGATATTTTAAAATATCTCTCACATGGCGTTTATGGCAAATATATGCCAAACGATACGTCAGTATATTATCTAGTCAAGAGGCAAAGATATATGGTCTAGTATCCATTAAAATTTCAGAGGAAAAAGTTTATGTGGGGATATTTTCATGGTCTGTAGCCCCATGTCACGCTGTGTGGCGCCACCATGTCTCATGCCATTATTTTTCTTACTGTAGTGCTGAAATTCGGTCACAAGGTGCCTGTATAAGAACTGGGGCTCCATGGGACGAAAAGCCTGTGGACATTTGCCGTAGTGTGTGTGCGTGCGGGAAAATGTCAGCTTGGTGGGGGGGCGGGGCAGGGCAGGGCAGGGCAGGGCAGGGCAGGGCAGGGCAGGGGTTAGTGAGTCTGGGAAGTTGGGCAGCTAGGGCGCCCCCAGCAGGCCATCCCCCGTCTCCAGCTGGGCCAGCTGCCGCCGCAGTGCGTTGACCTTGCTCTGCAGCTCCTTGTTGCACTCGATGATGTGCACCATCTCCTCATAGGCCTCGTCCAGGCACTTGGAAGAGCGTTTCCAGCGCAGGAAAACCCCTGTCCAGGAGCAAGGGGTGGTCAGGCCAGGGTGTGCGGAACCACCATCAAGATAAGATCTAGTTCAGTTTAATATCAATCTTAGGTCAGTTTAATCAAAAATGAAATAATCCACACAGTATCATTACACCAGCCAATTAATAGTCTCAGATATCCGACTAAATGCTTAAAGAACAAAATCACCTCCCAGACACCAAATGACTGGTGTCATTCAGAAGATTTTCAAAAACAGTGTCGTTCTTTAATTAAAAATACAGGAGGCTGCATTAATGTCAGCCACTGACAGGGACACCACCGTCACCACAGGCATGTCCCCAAGCAGGGGGCCCTTAAAGCTTCTCAAGTGTCATACGACACCCCTGGAGACCCCATTCAGTGTTGCCCTGGATGCTGGTAACTGAAACCAAAGGACAGAATTCTTGGGGCGCTTCTCTTGGCAAGACCGGACATGCAAACTTGCCACCCAAGAACGAACTTGGGGTGCAATGAATCATGGGATTGGTCTTGTCTGGCAAGGATGCAACCACTGCATCCTTAACATTTGGGGCCGGGCAAGAATGAAATCCGGGGATTTTTAGAGTTGTAGTTCTTCTGTTCTTCAGTACTGGATCTTCCCAAATCCAAATCTGCTCGCTCTGTACCCTAGTCGGGAACCTTAAATGGCCACTACAGTTTATGCATATCAAGATATACATCTAAACTGGAATGTTCCCTGGCTTGCAAACTGTGCTTCCAGGAAAAAGATCCAGAGCAGAGGAACCCAACTGGTAAACAGATTTATGTAAGGACATCTGCAATCATCACCTCGAGGTGTTTCCAAAGACAGGCATCAGCCTGTTAAAATATTGCAAATGAAGATTAGCCATGAACTGGGTACAGAATCAATGGTGGATCTGAAAGTCGAACAGACATCAGTTTAAAAATCTATAAAATATTTTTCAGCAAGCTAAGGATTTGAGAACTTCACACAACGTTTCCTGTGGGTCAATAAAGAGAGACAATTTCCATTTTGATGCACCTCACAATGGGAGCGATTCACTGGAACTCCACATTCAGACACCAACCTCGAGTCCGTCTGCATCCATTGTGATAACAGGACTGGAAAAGGGAAACTCAATGAGAGTCACTCTGAATGGTTCCTACAAACAGCACAGAATTGTGACCGTTGTCACTGAGTCACTGTTACCAAGATCCATGAGAAAATCTATTAATAGCTCCCCAAGCATGCAAGAAAAACTCATTGAGCTGGTCTGACAAGCTTCTCAGATGATATTTAACAGTTAGCTAACCGGTTGCCAGAAATCAGCTTTATCATTACCATATGAACAGCTTCAACATAGTATTTGATTGCAGAGTTTTTTAGTCTTCGAAATCAGACCCGAGCGGAGTCTTGACTACCTTTTTGAGGCCTCTATCCCGGTTCGTTTTGGAATTCCTTGACCGTATGAGGTCCTCTGATTCAACGACTGTATTTCGCCCTGCCGAAAGTCTGCTAGCAGTGCTAAGTGGCTAACAGGATCAGATGGATGACGTATCCACAGTTATTTATGACATGCAGATCCCAAATTTGAGTGCTAAGCCCAGCTTGGATTAATATTACCACAATGCATTTCTGCCTATACGCTTTTAATGTTGGGAGCTCAGCCCATATCTGTGGTCACAGTCACCATCTGTCTTTAAGTCGCTAGCTTACTGTCAGCCACATGTCACGGTCACTGTCGCAGATCATCCCCGTGGCATGGCGACCGCCATCCTTAAATTTCATGCCGTCCACACCACGCCCCCCCCAACCTGCTGTAGTCTGTGTGAATAAACTACGATGTGATGACCATCTAGATCCAGCCTGGGCACCGTCAATGCCAGCAACACATACCACCATTTGGCAATGTTTCCCAACCCAGTCCTCGAGGACCCACAAGACAGTCCATGTTTTTGCTCCCTCCCAGCTCCCTGCCAAGACAGTCCACGTTTTTCCTCCTGGAAGCTGGAAACAAAAACACGGACTGTCTGTGGGTTTCCAAGGACCGGGTTGAGACACACTGTCATAAGGATCTGAGAGCTGGGAGTAATTCTACCAGCCCCAAGAAAGGCGCAAACACCAGTTCAGAATCACAAAATAAAAAATTGCTATCACAGCTTGAGAAAACCATAGCTGACAAATATAACATTTAAGCGATAACATTTTTTGTTCGGTTTTTTTCTTTATTTGGGTTGTTTTCAATTCCGTATTTATTTTATAATATTTTTTTGTAAATGTTTGTATCAGATGTTAATGTAATTGCTTATTAGTGCCCTGGGATATTTAACAGTATTTTTCTTGAAAAGTTCAATAAAAGCAACCAAAAAGAATAATTAAAGCACACATTCTGGGAAGGGAGCCTTCCCATACTCACAGGCGTTTGAATTCCCTCCAGGAATCCTCATGGTGTGACAGCGTAGCCCATTCAGGGAGACTCGCTGCCACGTCTGACGCGAGTGAGCATTCGTTATAGCCAGGGTGGGAAATTAAGCTCACCCACTGGCATGAAGCCAAGAAAATGAACATCAGCCCACAGGCCAGTAAAAAAAAATGCATGTCGGACTAATCTTGTTTGTTTGCTTATTTTTATAACAGAACTAGAGCAGTTGACTAGTTCTCTTAAGTTCTCACCCTGATTATAACCCTGTGCTTCCGCTTCGGCCGTGCCTACAAACTGACCCGTCGTAAAACGCGAATGTCAAATATTTACATGCCAACCTGCCCCCAGCACTGGGGAGCTGGTGAGAACACAGCCAGAATAAATCCGGCAGGACTCTAATTGGGATTGGGGAGGCCAGCTGCACTGTCCCTCTCCCAGCTCCGGGCTGCTGCTTGGGCAGCAATGTAGGTCACTCCGGTTCCTCGGGGACTTTGCTGAAACTGAGACCCCTAGACACCTGCCGCTGCGGATATTAGCTCTCATAACCAGGTGCTGGCTGTTCGCTGCCCCAAATCTCATCAAAACAGAGCAAAAACATGGCGGGAGCCAAGAAGTCTGTCCAACCCGGCAAAGCCGCCAACAAGCCCGAAAAGAGCACCTCCCCCGCGTGTGGCGATGCCCCAAATTTCAGCACAGAAGCAGCCAGTAATCAACACTTGCAGAGACATTCATATTCGCAGCCAGAGAAGTGCTACGTCGATTCTATGTTCCCTCAGACATTTTTGCATGTTCTATACTGCCCTCTGCTGGAACGTAACTGCTGAACATCCCTAAATCATGCAGCCATCAAAAGATGCAGCTCCACCTAACCCAAACATCATCACCTTTGACTTTAAACTTACCAGGTATGCGAATAAAAAAATTATTTAAGTGCGATTACATGCCAGAGCCCTAAGCCTGCGTATTACTCATTTTTGACTATCGATAAAGAGTTTGTGCCACTTGTGAGGAGCGGCAGGTGAGAGTGAGGCCGTAGGAGGCGGGCCCTTACCCTCCCACAACAGCAGGCTCTGTGGGGCCACCGAGGGCCAGATCACCAGGCTGTTGGCCTCGTACAGCGGGTTCAGGAAGCGCTCCATCTCCTGGGGCCGGTTCACCCAGGACCACAGAGACACGGTCTTCTGGGGCAGCTTCAGCTTCACCCTGAGCACGCAGACGCATGCAGACACGGGACATGTTATCCACACGTCAGCCTTCAGGTCACAAACACGCTGAAGTACCACAGAAATCAGTGTTGTCTTCCCACCTCGCTGAGACTGTAATAAAGGGAATAATGAATGGGGCTATTATTGTAGCAAAATATTTGCAAACATGTATGGAGAGCTGTGTGACTGTATCTCAAACCATGTGCGCGTAATCAGATTTGTAAATGTGTACTGAAATTTGCAAATGTGTACAGCAATCTGTAAATGTGTATTCAGAATCAGTGTGTGCAATGAGATTCGAATGGGTAATGAGATTTGGAAGTGTACTGAGATTTGTACGTGTGCTGACAAATCTGTAAATGCGTGCACAAGTTAAGGACTAAAAAGTCGAAGTATTTTTGGAAATACAGACAAGTTATCAGTTACAACTCAGGTGGACCTCTGAATTGGCTGTCATTTTACGTGTGATTTCTGCCAAAGGCGGTTCTGAGGGCTTAGGGCTTAGTGCTGTCCCACTGCCAAATGTTTGAGGGCTTAACGCTGTCCCACTCATAAGCTTTTGGGGTTTACGTATGGAACGCCGACAGGGTGTAAACCATAAGACAGAATACACACAGATTTTTTTCCCCTCTCTACACCTCCACATGGTGTTTTTTTTACCCTCTAGATACAGTAAAATTTTTCTGCACAGGTACACAACTCAGTACACTTGCAAATCTCATTACATATACAAATCTGATTACACATACAGATTATGAACAAACATTTTCAGATCCCTATTAACATTTGCTAATCTCAGTATGCATTTACAAATTCATTTACACATTTACAAATCTAATTATGCACACATAGAACATAAGAAATTTACAAATGAGAGGAGGCCATTCGGCCCATCTAGCTCATTTGAAGAGAACTACAGTAAACTAATAGCCAGTTGTTAAAATCTTGCCTAGCTCTGATTTAGAGGAACCCCAGGTTTTAGCTTACACTACACTACATTATTACTAACAGGAAGACTATTCTATACTGTAAGTACACACTGTGTAAACAGACCTGTTAGAATCTTATATACCTAGATCATGTCCTCCCTTAATCTCCTTTGTTCGAGGCTGAACAGATTCAGCTCAGCTCCTCTAAGACATTCCTCTAAGACCAGGAATCATTCTCGTAGTCCTAGGTTTAACCCTTTCTAAAGCTGCAATGTCTTTTTTTATGGTAAAGTATTGAGATACAGTCACACTCCTTTCCATACACATTTGCAAATGATTTTGCTAAAATAGTAGCCCCATAATAATCAGCGACCATGCATGAAACAACTGTATGGTTATGACGGGATAGATAGCTGCACGAAACTGACGTCTCTAATGCCTTCAGCTCCATAAGCATAGGTTAATTAGGGCAAGTACCATACTCCAAATAGTTAAGTGAGTAGAAAACCAATGCAGTGAACAGCTGTCTCCCCCCCCCCACCCCCAACAAAATAAATTCTGAAGTGAGGTGTCTGATATCTGATATGCAAATCTCACCCACAACCTTCTCGGCAAAGAACCTTTTATATATTACAGTAATATTTCAAAGTCATCTTCAATCATCTAATGCCCTCTCCACTTTCAAACTCCAGTCAAATTAACCGGCCTTTGGCCAATGGCTTCCTGCATGTCAATATGGTTGAGAACATGTTCAGACAACAGTAAATGAAAAAAATCCATACTGAGGTTTTCAATCAACTCAAATGACTGTTAACCTGCCAAACAATAACTTTTAATAGTTAAACTCAGGATGAACAGGGTCAGACAGTCACTCAAGCAACTGGGGGTTAAGGCCCTTGTTCAAAGGTCCAGCGGTGAAATCACCTTCCTTACATTGGGATCTGAACCAACAACCTTCAGATCACAGACATAAGCCTAAAATCTGGCCCAGGAGGAGCAGAGCCCACACCACTATTCAGCTAAACTGCAAGGGAAAGGCTTGCAAACTCCACACACGGAGTCAGGAGTGGAGCAGCAACCTGAGAAGCCCGCAGGTATGCAGGCTTAGCTAACAAACTGCACAGTTCATGATTCACCTTTGATCTTTGAATATGATAAAATTCTAAATCTGAATACAGTCAGACCTTGTACATTAGGGCTCCTGAACCCATCACGAATGAGGAGGATTCGCGGATGTTTGGTAGAGTCACTAAAAATGCTAATATATGCATATTTCTATAGTTTAAACCCTAAATATGACCCCAGCCATGCCCCCAAAACATTTGGGATGCATTTGTTATGCATGTAAACATTAGCACCTTTCAAGAAATTTATCATTTTTGTGTGCTGAATTTATGTTAACGTGTACTTTCTATTACAAAATAATAAATTATTTTCTAATATTTATGCAACC
Source organism: Stomatorhinus ivindoensis (assembly GCA_019775895.2). Taxonomy (NCBI): domain Eukaryota; kingdom Metazoa; phylum Chordata; class Actinopteri; order Osteoglossiformes; family Mormyridae; genus Stomatorhinus; species Stomatorhinus ivindoensis. The sequence goes on from JABFEB020000039.1 coordinate 14,724,836, forward strand.
ATTAGTGTTCCAAAGGGAATAAACTTTGCGAATGGGATTTGCATCTTGTAAAGGTACAGTACAGTATGTACATAAAAAGGAACATTTCAATAAGAAAGTCATATTTTTAAGGGATTTAAACTGATTTATATTGTATGTCTTGAACTTTCTCCAAAAACACAGTTTTCATTCTTCATTAACTACATTTTTCCTATTGATTTTACACTTAAAAGCATGAAAACTTATAAATTACTACGAAAATTAAACATGAACACTTCTGTAGGGTTTTTTGGGAATTTTGCAGATATGTGAAAAAATCACGGATGCAAAGAAGTTCGCTTCCAATGAAATTTTTGCAGATCTGTGAATTCGCGAATCACGAAGCGCAAATGCACAAGGGCTGACTGTACACCAAAATATTATTTTGCTATGCACATTCTCAAAGTTAGAGCATAGGGCCCAGTCTGGGAGACACATCCCCAGCCCTGTATCAATGATTCCCCCTACAGTTGTCCAATCAGGTAATTACGAGTAAGTGGGGCCCTCCGGGGGCATTTTGGAGTCAGGTGAGCACTCAGAGAAGCAGTAACGTCCCCATCCGTAGGTCAGGGCTATGCAATCTGCTGTACAAGTCTCTGACACCTCTTTTGGTGCTTGCCATTTAAAGGGGTCTCCTCTTCAGGCACTGACCACCCTCCTGACTTCCTGTCACACTGGTGGTGAGGCTCAGCGGGCTGTAATGCTGTACCTGTGACCGGGAGGCCACTGGTTCAGATCCCAGCATCGGTAGGGTGATTTCACCGTTAAGCCGTTGCGCAAGACCCTTCACTCCCAATGGACGGGCTGACCATGCCTTCTTGAAACAAAGGTTGTGTTTAAAAAAAAAAATAATCAACTGTTAAATAACTAAAATGTAACAGCATGAAAGTGAAGATTCCAGGCCAGAGATACAGGTACGGGTGACCTCATTTCATTAAAGCTGACAGGCTCAGTGATCGCCAGGTGACCTCATTTCATTAACGCTGACAGGCTCAGTGATGGCCAGGTGACCTCATAATCTTAGCAAGTGCCTGCCATTTAACGGGTGTAGCAGACAGCAGTTTATGATCGATGACAGTTTACTTATCTGCTTGCATAAACTACAATCCTGTTGAGTCACCCCCTGGGGGCTCATACACGTCACAGCACTCCTTGACCGGTGCTCTTGATCACGCCTGTAATCTTCCCTTCGGACTCACGCATGTTATAAACAGGAAGCAGGTAGGGCATGCTTGGTAAACCTATTCTGTAATTAATTCAAGAATTACAATAAAAAGCAAACAGTTCATTTAATTCTGGCAGGTAGAAACTGTGGATTAGCAGTAGAGTAAGTGCGTGTTGCACGTTCCGAGTACACAGTCGCTGTGGGAGACGCTGCACACTGACCTCTCAGCCGGACTGTTCCCCAGGAAGGTGCCGAACTGCGAGGCGTATGCATGCTCGAAAAGCAACACCAGGAAGTGCTCGTTGAACTGGAAGGAGCAGGGGAACTGGTGCAGGATCTGCCAGACGCAGTCCAGGAAGAGCAGGAAGACGGGAGCTTCCCAGCGCGGCTTGCTGTTGGAGAACGCTGACTGGACACAGCGCTGCTGGAAAGGGTGGCCGGCCTGCGGGATGGGATGGATAGAGGAGGGACAGGAGGACAGGAGAGGGGGATGATAAAAAGGGAGGGACATGAGAGAGAGAGAGAGAGAGAGAGAGAGAGGAGGAGTAGCACGCGATGAAAACATATCAGCGTATGGCTTTACTGTTTATGTGGTAGAGAACTATGCTTTTGTAGATCAGCAGATGAGACAGATTGGCATCATAGGCATTTATGACCTTTGTGAGTCTGTGCTCTCCAGTGCTGCCTTTACACTGGCAAACTGGTGTCACTGGTGGGCTTAAACCCCACCACATACCTGCAGCCACTCCCTCTCCACCAGAGCCTCAAAGCCCCTAATGGTCCTGCAGCCCGGGTCTAGGATGATCTGGGCCAGCGACGTCACCTGGAGCGTGGAGTCAGAGCCCTCAGTTCCGTGGACCAGAACAGAGGCGCCCTCCCTGGGGTCGGGGGGGAGCAGAGTCAGAAGACATTCAACATGATGAGAGACCTTCAGCGGGAAGGCATATCCACAGTGTTAATCTGTTACGTCCCGGTCTACGGTAAGGACGTAAGCAGCAATGAGAGCAGGGGATGGGGGGGGGATAATGGACTGACCAAACAGGCTACGAATCAGAAAGGATGTATTCTGCAAATATGGGGGTAGGAGACGCGACACACCAGGGTGAACTTCAGGAGTGACAAAGGCTAAAGCAATAAACACAACCCAGTGAACTCGCGTATCAACGAAAACCTCTCTAAACCAAAAGGAGAATAAAACAAAAGACAATCACTAACCTGACAGGTTAGCCTGGGGGTGGGGCCAAGTGACCAGCAAACCCTGGATCTCTATACTTCTATAAACCCCAATTTTTTCATTTCCTATCCTCCACCGTCTCCTGTCTTCTCTCCTTGTAGATGCACTTCTATATAACCCTATCTGCATCCATCGTTGGTGGTGCTCAGCGTTCCTGTTATCACTGGCAGGAAGTATGTGGGTCCAGCATAAAAATGGCACCGGGGGGGGGGGGGGATCTGAAGGGACTCCACACCGGTCGATGCACTGTGCAGCCAGGCAGGCCGTGGTGAGGATCTCTTTGACATGGGTTTGCCAGTTTGAGGCTTCCAGCTTGCTCAGCCAGCGGTCCATGTTCTGGCTCTGGTCGTTACAGGCCTCCACCAGCTTGATGAGACTCTCCTGTAGGATGTTAGATCTGTGTGCCGACAGGGGAGAAGAGGCTCACGTCTCCTCACATCACTGTCTTGAAAATGAAAATGAAATCTACAAATCAGTTTGATGTATCTGTGAACCAATCCCATCTAGGGTGTATCTCAGCCTGGTGTCCTGTGCTACCTGGGACAGGCTCCAGCACCCTGAAAACCCTGAACAGGACAAGCAGATACAAGTTGTATGGATGGACAGATGAATGGATAAGTGTTAAACCTAAAGCACTTTTAGATGTGGCTTCAGCTGAGCGAGGTCGTCTGTGCAGGAAAGTTCAGAAAAATGTAACACTGATAGCAAAACTATATTAAACACCAATGAAATTTATTTCAGAAAAAAAAAAAGCAGGGAGTGTTGTATGGCTCATACAGACCGGAGCCCATGCCCAGAAGGTTGTGGGTTTGAATCCCATGGCTGCCAGAGCAATCATATCTCTACTGGACCCTTGAGCAAGGCCCGCATCCCATACTATTCTGTGACACAAAGGTTTACTCACCTGTACTTTGCTTTGGACAAAAGCGCCTGCTAAATAAATAGATTGAAATGAAATTGACGTTACGCAGTTAAGCTTTCAGCAGGGAGGCATTCCCTTCATTGCACCAAGCAGCTTCACCCAGATTCCTGCCTTCTGACCTAATCGATCTTCTGGCGATACTTTTAGTTTACGAATATGTCTTTCAATTGACAAATGCATAAAATCGATACTCATGATATAGATCAGGTTCTTGGTGAGGAATGTAACTGCGCTTTGAGGCAGTGACGAGCACCATGGGCTGGGGGGGTGTACCTCTCAAAAGCCTTGTGGATGCGCCTCCACTGTGGGTAGTTAGCCTCCTGCTCAAAGCCACCCCCCCGCGCCTTGGCCTGCTGAGCCACACCGATGGCGCGAGTATCGATGATGTAGCCGCGCTTGCCGACACGCAGCGTGGCATTGATCAGCTTCTCGTCCTCCTTGCAGCGCCGCCCGTTGGTGCCGGTCAGGGGCTGGCCCGCTCGCATCATCA
>JABFEB020000039.1:14735832-14747633 GCA_019775895.2 Stomatorhinus ivindoensis
CGAAGGGGGAGCCCATCCTCCAGGGGGCAGCAGAGGAAGCCCTAACCCTAACCAGACTCGAAGGGGGAGCCCATCCTGCAGGGGGCAGCAGAGGAAGCCCTAACCCTAACCAGACTCGAAGGGGGAGCCCAACCTCCAGGGGGTGGCAGAGGAAGCCCTAACCCTAACCAGACTCGAAGGGGGAGCCCATCCTCCAGGGGGCAGCAGAGGAAGTCAAATGAACATGATGGCTAAATCCTAATTTACACTGTTTAAATTTTAAGATTTGCATCTCAAAGAGAGGGTAGGCAGGCGATGGGAGGCTGGGGTTGGTGTTGCTTCTGATGGCAGGACGGACAGTGGTACGGCAGCAGGGAATATTGGAGAGAAGGCAGAAGGGCAGGCAGGCTGGAAAGACGTCACAGGTAGTAGAGGCATCTCAGGCAGCATTGTAGGAAGAATATCATGATATTTTTAGGTCTCCTGGCAGCACACCCCAAGAAGGGTAGGGGAAATAAAAAGTGCATTAGCCAAATGAGGGGAGATAGAGAGATTGCAATTGATGAGTGTAATATGTAAGCTCCGACAGATATAGCTATGGCAGAATAAGTAGGAGGGAGAGGCAGGTGGGAACGCAGGCATGCGGAGTCCCTGAAATGTCAGCACTCCAATTCCACAAGGGGGGGGTGAAGCTAGAGAGACAGCACTGACAGTTCAGTTTATCCGAAGCCAATGGCACCGATCCCCACCCAGCTCTACACCTCACACTATAGGTCTAACTGAGAGTGAGGAGTTAGATAGAGCTAGTACAAGAGTCCCTATAAGCTAGACTAAACAAGTGTGCTTTTAGTCTAGACTTGAATACTGAGAATGACCCTGAATCCCACACATCCACTGGGATACTATTCCACAGCTGCGGAGCTCTGAAAGAGAATCCTCTGCAGCCTGCCATAGTTCTTTCTACTCTAATTGCTAATAGATATCCTGCCTCTTGAGATCAAAGCAGGCAAGGAGGGTTGAAAGAGACCAGTAGATCTCTTCTGGTGCAAAGTCATTCAGTGCTTTGTAAGTTAATAGCAGTATTTTGTAATCAATCCAAGACTTAACTGGAAGACAGTGAAGGGAGCACAGAACAGGTCTAATATGATTGGATTTTATCATTTTTGTAAGAACTCTGGCTGCTGAATTTTGTACCAATTTTAGTTTATTGAAGGATCTAGATGGATAACCAGAAAGGGGGGTATTTCAGTCGTACATTTGCCTCACTTGTGTGTTGCTTTGCACAAATGAGTCTGATAAATAAAGTAAATGGCAAAGAAACTAAATTTGTATAAAGATATCCTTTTAACACAGCAGGAAAAGTCAAAGTTACTCGTAGTTATGCATATGGAAGGCAATTGTCCTTTATGAACAACTAACTGTGCTGTGAAAACATAAGAACCAAGGTAAAATGGATGATTAACCAGTCTTACCCACAAAGGGCTGGTGTGTATGCAAGATTTTGGTATAACCTTTAGGTCAGCTGTTCATACCCAGGTGTGAGGACTCTTCAGCCAATCAGTACTTTAATTAGTGACCTAATTAGGGAGCTGCACTGAAAACCCACATACACAGCATCGAACTGGTACTGCAGCGTACTTTCAATAACTAACAGGCTTAACCCACCAATTATTCCAGTTTCAAAGAACATTGAAATATTTAGATTCTGGTGCTTACCGTATAGAAAAGCCACATTGAAAAGACAGCACTGATACCTTAAACAAAACAACCACAGCCAATGTTAAAATTATATATACAGTGGTATCATGGAATACAAACTTAATTTGTTCCAGAAGGCTGATCTAGTTCTTATTTGGTTGAGGTCCAAGTCAATTTTCCCATAAGAAATAATGTAAATTAATTTATTCCATTCCACACCCCCAAATGATTGCCTTTTTAAACTTATCCACCTACCTGACTCCCTACCCTTGAAATTTGTGTCCTTTGATCTACAAATCAGATGTGATGACTACCTGCCTGCAATAGCTTTGGTTTAAAATGAAAGAATCACCCAGAATCAAATGATTCACATGTACACTATGCTACACATTCAAGTGGAGCAAAGCTACAGTATCATCAGGGTAAACGACTCAATTTTCCATGACCTCTATTGTTATATGTCTGATAATCAAGGCCAGTGTTGCACAGATGCTCTGCAACATGTGGCCACTTTGCTGCATGTTTTGATTCTAAAGCAAAAAGAAAAAAGAAAAAGAATCCTGCGACACAACACATGACATATTGATGTCACAAGTAATACTAGACAAAGTAGCAAGGGGAGAGACCTGAGATCTCTGAGGTAGGAGGGCTGAGATCTCTGAGGTATTTCTAGGCTATAAAAGAGCTGAAGTCTCTGAGGAATTTCTTCAATGGGAAAAGGCTGTTAACCTACTAAACTGCGAACACGTTTCTCAGATAGTGTGCATTCATGATACTTGTGTCATTGTCCCACAGGGAATATGGCAATTTCTATCTCCACCGAGCTCTGAAAGCATGACAACAGTCAACAGCTCCACACCTAACATTAAGCTAACAGGTGTGGTTCCCATGGAGTGTTTTCTAGCAAAGGCTAACACCGTGACTCCTGCAATAACTCAGCATGGTGTTCTTCACTTTTTCAGTTCTGTTAAACTGAAAAACCCCTGTGTTCCCGTGAGCTGCCAGTGGATCGTCACCTCTTCCCCGCCTGCACGATGCCTCATTGCAGTGCCAGAACCTCCCAAGCCCGTGACACCATCACTGTAAAGTCTTGCTTTTGAATCCCTAAAAGAACATTTCAAATGGCATGAAAACACTGTGTCACCTTACATACATTTTGTCAAGGAAATATGCACCCCGGGCAAGTCTTACATTTTATAGCAACAAACTGAAGTCCTCCAAATACAGTGCAGATAGTATGGAATCAGACAAATACACCCTAGACCGATGGTGACAGTCACTAGAACAAACGATCCAAAAATGACCTGCTATGCAAGAAGAATGGACCAGTGATTTGAATCAGACTCCTGGAGGAACACACTAAAAAGTAACAGGCTACAAAAGATTTCCCATAGTTCCATCTGATGACAATGCAGGCTTTGGACATTCAGAGGCCCCTTCATCCACACACCTTTCTTACATCCATCCCTCATAATTGGGATGGTGAACAGGGGCATAGTTACAGATCAATGGTTAGGGGGGGGTTGAGTCTTTACTACAGGGGGCTGATGGCAAACTATTCATTACTTAAGCCAATAAATACAAAAACCCTAAAATGCAGTATCATCAGAGTAAAATAAACTCTAAGTTTTTATGGCCTCTATTGTTATGTGGCACTAGGTGTGAAGCTGTGCTAGAATTCTGCTTATGTGAGACTTGGGGGGGGGGGGGCTAAAGACGCCCCCAGGGATGAGTACTGTCTTCAGGAGATAACCCTGCCGCTCTTCTGCAGAGCTCCTCCAACCCATTCCGGTTTGTTCCGGTTCTGGTGTCCCACTGTGTTTCAAAACTTCCCTGTTCCCAAAAGTCCTAGCAGCGGTGGTCAACCCGTTGAGTGACATGGGCGGCCACCCAGGGTAACCAGCCCCTCAGGGTTCGCCAACTTAGAAAGCCCATTCCACTTTGTCGCAGAGAGGAGGCGCAGACGGTGAAGCTTGACTAGGGTGCCACATGAGCGTTGACTGGTACTGAGTCCTTGGGTGCATCACTTGAATGATTATAGCCCTTGATCCGTGACCCTGGCAGCAATGAGAACATCAGAACATCTCGGTGGTGCCTAATCTGCGCCTCCAGGAACGTGGAAGAGACTGGTTGTCCAGCACACCTGGAATCGCCTGCAGTCTCCTACGACTCACACACACATCCTGTTCATGAACGTCATCATTTTTGCCTTCAGTATAATGAATCCACTCAAGCTGAAATTTCCACTTCTTGACACTGGATACTGGACATCCTGGGTGAATCTCAATACCAAAAATGAAAAACTCTATTTGTGGTCTTGGCAAGACCGGTCTTGCTAACTTGATATTAGGGGCAGCGCAAGATTTTTACCATCCTCTGTTCTTGTGTTCTTAGTACTGGAACTGCTCTTTGGTAATGGAAAATGGTGTAAAACGAGTATGCGAGAACACAAGTATGGTCAAGTGCACATATTGAGATTCACACCTATTACAGTGCCGCTGAAAGAGCACACAGATTTTTATATATCTGAAATGCAGCACTGCAATGCGGCTCTCACCTGCCTTCTCTTCTCCCTGCACTAAACAGCCACATATCATTAAACAATTCCTTCAAAATCATGAAATGTGCAGATGGCGCAGACGATTTAGCTCCCTGCTAATTCAAACCTCGTGTTTCAAGAACTTCTTCCCCATGGCTATCAGGACATTGAACTGTACCTCTGTGTCTGCCTTCGCAAAGTTATCTCACTACACCTTATAAGTGTCTTTTGAAAATCACCCCGCACATCAGCACATTCTGTTATTCAGTAATTCCTACTTATTCATGCATGTATGTCCCTCTCAATGTATGTCGTCATTCCTATGTATGAGCATATAATAGAATTGTACACATTTCTATTCTATTCTATTCTATTCTGCTAATGACAGACTTTTTTGAGGAAGGAACTGGATCTGGAAATTATGACTTGAAAGAATAATAATTTAATTACTTAGCTAATGTATTCACAGTGATAAAAACTAGGGGGATATTCTTCCTAAATGATTCAGGACTGCATTCCATTGTAAGCTTCTGTCAATCATAAAACTGCCGTTTAAACACAGAGCTTCATGGTCATTCTGCCAACTGCACTGCCAAACGTTTGTCATTTTACAATAACGAATTGGCTCAAGCAAGACATAAACCTCAGAAATACAGGGACACAACAGTCAAAGGATTTCTCTGAAAGGAACAAAAAAATCAAAAAGATTGACTCAACTGATTTACTTATCAAGAGCAATTCAATTTACAGTATTCTGTGCATATGATTGTGTGCATGGTAACTGTATTCATGAGACATATCAAAGAGTCAGTGTATTGTTACTTCTCCTATTGGTTTATTCAAATTGTTTCATAATTGCTGGATGCAGAATTTCCCTCAGGTCATGCCATTAGTAAAGTATGAAGTGGAAAGGGTGGACTCACACCTGTTGGACCAGGGTTTGAGTCTCTGCCATGTCTCCATCCTGAAAAACAGGAAGCAGCACTGTAAACTCATATAAATATAAGCATTTACAAAAACATTTAGTTGTGTTATTGCTTTTATTTATTTATTGGATTTATTGAGCAAGGACAGCACAAAAGACAATGCTACAGAGGCTTTCTAGCCAAAGGCTAATTTGCAAACCTAGTCCTAGATTGGACTTTTATGAACAGACAATAACAGCAATTATCGAGTCACACACACACACATTCATACAGTTGTTGTCAAAATTTATTCTCAGGGACTATATTCCTGAACAGCTTGATTGTGATCAGCTGTTAAGTGAGTAACATGCATATGTAGAAAGCCAGAGTGGTAGATGTGTAGCTGACCACGTGCAGGACTCTTTGCAATCAGCTCAGTGTTTATTTATTGATTTTTTTATTTATTGTTTTACTCCGTCCTACTGTCACTGCTTACATGCCGACCAGCTGGCCCTGCTCGTCTCTAAAGTGATTCCTAAGTCACACCCAGCCAGACATTATAAACTGAGTCACTCATTTCAATCAGAACATGGAGACCCATGTTGATACTATAGACCATAGAATCAACATCACTGAAGAAGAGTCTGTTTATTTACGGTGCAGCATGGGTGGTCTTCAGGACCTTTTTGTTTCAAGGACCCTTCAGCTGGACCATCTGGGATGCTGGTGTTCCAGATGCCGTCAGAGGTTTCGCAGGAAATATACGGTTGTAGAGAATTCACTCGTGGCTGATACCTTTTGAAAATTGCTGCATCCGTCCTCCACTTCCCGCTCAGTGCTCCTGTGGGGGCATTTCACGCTATTCGCCGCAGTTTATGGTGCTCAGTGATAAAGCTCATCATGGGAAAGTGGCCGCTCAGCTGACCCACTTGCAGGCATCGCTCAGTACTGCCTGCCCGGACTCCTCATGTTACCAGCCAGCTCCAGGAGAATCGGCTGAGATTTAAATTTCACTCTGTTATATTCCTTAAGAATAAGTATGAGAAAGATGTCTGCTGATTTTCTAATAAATTGTGATGGCGAAATAGTGGGAAAGTTGCATAACTGGTCGTGCACTCCCCTGAGGAGTTTTGATCACACACTCCTTTCACTACAGTATAACATTAGGTGGCAGTCATTCTATGGGGCTGTTCTTGTTCAATCTTAAAGTGCTCCAGGGTGACTGTGCTGGAAAAGGCACTGTGTCAAAAACGAGTTTGGCTGAATTGAACTAAGCATGGTGACTCAGTGCCTGCGCTGTGACCTCACACCTCCTGGGTTATAGGTTTGAATCCGATCTCTACACTATGGGTAGAGTTTGCATGTTCTTCCCATGTCATGCGGATTTTCCTTGTCATGTAGATTTCCCCTACCAACCAAAGACATGCATTTAAGCTAATGGGTGTCTGTTTCAAAATCGCCCATTGAGCACAGCCTCTCCCTAGACTATGTTGGGATTATGTTCCGATAAACCTATAATAAGGCAAAAATGCATTTTAATAGTCCCTAACCTAGTAAACATCACAGCCTAGCCTACCTTAAACAATCTTAGAACACTAAAAGCATTCTACGGCTGGGTCAGAAACATTAACACAAAGCCCTATTTTAAAATGTGTGCATGTTGAATATCTTGTGTAATTTACTAAATAATATACTGAATGCGAAAAACATTTACCCATCGTAAAGTCGCAATATCGTAACATGGACCATGGTAACCTGGGGAGCATCTATATAGATCTTATGACGGACCAGCATCCCATCTGTGATGAAGCTTTCCCCTGTGATTCTCACCAGGATGAACAGGTGATGGATAACAGAAATATCTTTCATGTTTAAAAGTACATAATGGTCCTTAATACATCTGGTAATGCTTTACAGTAAGTGTACCTTCAGAATGCATTCATTATGCACTCGTAGAACATTCATAAGCAGTATGTAATTATATCTTAACAGGTCTTAAAGCATTGCATTTGTAATACTTTCAATGAAAAAAGACATGCTGAAAACAAACATTATTTGAATACAGTCTTTGATTATAATATTTGTTCTTAATGTTTATTAATGTATATGTTTACGAAGACTTACATGCAGCTTATGAATGTTCTATGAATACATTATGAAGGTACATTTATTGTAAAGCGTTACCATATATCTTTCATAATATTCTTCTCATCTTCTAATTCTAATCTTCTCAACCAGTTAATACATTAACTTAAGTTAATGTTTCTGCTGTGTTTATCTTGCAATGTGACTGTGAAATGTCTTCTGGTCAGATGGCATATAGAAACGTGAGATGGGAATATGTTTGTGTGCGGGGGGGGGTTGGGGGTTTAAGTTTTTTTTGAGGTCATGAAATGGCCACGGGGTTGAGAGCTTCTTCCACATTATCAGCTTCTGAGCCGCATGATTAAAACAAAAAACATGAAACACCATACCAGGACCGTGAACCCCTGCTCATTAAAATGACCTTCCACAATTAATCTAAGCTTAAGCTCCAGGTTCGTGAGGATCACCATCTATAGCAGCTTTTGTGAAATGCAGGCAAAGGATTGAAAATTTAAACTGGTGAATGTATATACAGTATGTTCCACAAATATGCTGATCGCCAATTATGTATTGAAAGCAGGGGCACTGGAGAGATTTTTGAAGTGTGTGTATGGGGGGGGGGGGGGCAAACAATGAGGATGCATGTTCTCAACCTTTTTTTAAAAAGGGGGGGAATATGCCCCCCCCATCCCACCCACAATCTGCGCCCCTGACTGAACCACAGACAAGACCGTTTTCTGCTTTATAAGCAAAAATCTTCCTGTAAAACAGATGAGCTGCACTCAAATCAGACAGTGAGGCCCTGACACCAGCTGGATATGTAACATGCTTTTAAAAAATCAAATATCAACACATTTGTAGCTCATTTTGAAAAAAAAAATGTCAGTATATTTTCAAAATAATGACCAATGAAGAAAGCGGGTTCCACAGCAAATACATATGTCTTAGAAAAAGGCATTTTTATTGCATGGTACGCCGCAGAATTACAATGAATTTATTGATATGTTAACCGATGCTGTGGAATGCGCGGTGGCCAAATCCCTCTGGGAATGTGGATGTTCTTCTCACACACTCGCTGTTGTGAGTGTGCACCCTGGGAGGGGTTGAGAAGCTGCCCCCCCGCATCACGCCACTTGCTGGCACAGACTCCAGCCTCACCGCCGCTGAGAAATTAATTATATTTATAAACAATCACGATTAACAAAAACAATTATAACAATGGATATCTTTATGAGTGAGTCGCCTTCACTCACAAGAACATCGGCCTCAACAGTGACCTTATTTAGTTTATCATCTCCCAGAATTAAGGCTAAATTTTCAACAGTGGCAAGAACTCAAACGACCAAAACATTTAAGTAGAACAGAGGTTCTACATTCAAACTTCAAGGGGTAACAGTGCTCGAGTAAAACACTGCTGTTTGTTTTCCTCAGTCTAGATCAAATCTTCTGGAGGTACAAACGCATGTTCATTTTTACTGTAAAGGCTCCCCAGTCAGCATCTGGATTCAGTAACAAAATTATCACAGTGCTGCTTCTCCAGTCTTCCATGGTCACAGAAACATAGGTACTCTAAAACGTTTATGATTTATTTCCTCAATATTCCCTTCAGCAGAATGCCATGCCTACCAGGTAAAGTAAATGTGTTTTCTTAATCTGTTTTCCATTCAGGGTTGCGGGGCCGATCCTGACAAGCGATATGGAAAACTGATGGGGGATAGATAGTTTATTATTAAATCAAAATAACCCGTGTTTACCTCAGTGGCGAGGATAGCAAGCAAAGCTTAGTTGGTCTTTCCACAAAATCTTGGCAGGGAGTGCAAAAAGACATTTATTTTCAATTGTAATTTGAACTAAATTAGGTCAATTAGCCTAGATATTTGTTCTAAAAACAGAGTAGGACGATCTTAGTAATATATTTATCATAATAAGTTTATTTTTAAACAAACATTTCCCATAATTACCTTATCCCTGAACAGACTGACAAGCTATTAAATTGTAGTAATTTCTATTATTTTCCCTTGCTGTACCTGACCCGACACGATTGTGCTGTAAGCAAACCGATGACGCATTTTGTGTATTAAAGACCTCTCTCAACAGCGCCCACACATATTCATTACGCTTTTGAAGAGTGTTTTTTTTTTTTTTGCTGAATTGCGGTTTCATAACAGCCCAGTTTAGGATTCGAGTGGAAATACAAACACCTTACGGTGAATGTGCTCTGATATTTGGCAGTACATCAGGTTGTGGACACTTAATTTTATTTCTATTAAAAACGGATTGCGTTGTGCACATAGCAGTTTCTTTTTAATACACTAGCTTCTATGTGATTATCAAAGTCAGGATCAGAAGCTGATCAGGTTTTTGAAATATTAGCTCCATTGTAATTATGCCCCGCAAAACATGTGTTGGAAATCGAGCTGCGCCAAAGGTCGGTCTTTGGACAAAGAGAAAACAGGCTGTTTATCTGCTGTCAGATTTCAGTCCACCGTTGGAAAATGCATATACACATTCAGCCTCTACTAACTGTTATCTCGCATGAAATTCATACCGCTGATATCTGTAATACTTTGGCAAAGCGGGAAATTAGAGCAAGGCACCCTAACAAATAAATGGCGGACTTCAAACGTGACTTTGAAGTCACAGCCTGAATATAGAGACACCATGCCCCACATGACACATGCATGTTCCCTCTTCCGTATGCATGAATGCAAAAAAACAAACCTTTACGTTTGCCCCCCCCCCCCCAAGCCTGTTAAATATTATTCTAGTTTAATATTCTCACTCAAAGCAGCAGCACTCGGCGTTTTCGAAATGGAGTCCGTTTGACTAAATTCACCGTTTCTCCCTGCATTTATCTTGAGACCCAGGCGAGCTGTACGTGTGTCATTTTTCGGAGGCACTTAGGTCTCCACTACTGCCTGTAGCCTCGCTGTCTGCAGTTTTGGATACAGTCGTGGTTATAATCATGTGCACTAATCCCAGTAATGCCTCAACAGTAGTGAGTGCGCGTGCTCAACACCAGAGATAGCGGGCGCTCTTCTTATTTATTTATTTATTTATTTATTCATTCATTCATTCATTCGTTTGTTTGTTTTTCTTTTTGCTGGCGTCACTGTGCATTGCCTAAAGAGACATAATGTCCTGAAACATTTATATTTATATCATAACGTTTCTTTTGAAGTTATTTGAAGTTATACGGTCAATGTCGATAAATAAAATAATACTGCATATGAAGTTTGGAAGATTGGAAGAAAACTGTATTCCCACCAGAATTATCTTCATTTTAATTTTAGACATTTTGCGCGCCATTATCAAGAGCCGCCGGACTTCGAAAACAGCAAAATTCAGAGAAAACATTTTTCGTTTGTCACTTATTTCATTTCTAATCTCTACAAACATATTAACTGTCCTGGCATGATATAAAAGTATTTTTTAAATTCGCACCGCACGAGAAATGTACTTATATTATGCACTTGCTGATTTGGCAATATAATATTGATATCTTTATTCTAATATATATATATATGAAGTGTGTGTATGGGGGGGGGGCAATATATATGTGTGTGTGTGTGTGGTGTTTATAGGGATTGCGAAATGTATTTATTGATATAATAACCGTGTCTGATCACGACGCTCAACCCACGGCTTATAAGTGCGGACCATTACATCACACTGCAGCAGTTGTGCAGTGCAATTTCGGATCATACTACGGGAAACGGCCGAATTAATTAAAATAACTGAACAGCAGCCCGATAAACCGTTATTGAAAAGGCATGGGTGGGCGGACAGACCAAACAGCAGCCACGGGATTATTTTCTATTATTTTTTCAAGCTGCACAAAAAAATGTACTTTCATATTATTCGCCCGATGCTGCTGCTGTTAGGCTGCGTTTGTTTGTTCTTAAATAACGCGTTTATTTCTCCTTTGCATAAAAAATTAAGCCCTTGATGTTATATGAATTGACAGAGTAACGATAATAATTTTGATATAGATGAAACGAGGGGAAGTGCGATGCGGGGAGACTAACTGTGACTAAAATGTCAGAAATAGGAAAGGACAGTGGGAAGTCAAGAGACATTACGTTTTTTGGTTGCTCATGTAGAAAAATATTTGATGAGGACATCAGTCATATGGGCATAGCAGCTGACGTGCTTATAATTAAGACATATTATAAGTTATTCGTTTTTTACCATGGTTACAGCATTCCATCACATTATGTACTCTCCCTTTGATATTTTGAAGGAAACACTAGGTGGCAACAACGGAAAGTTTGAAGGGGGACTACATTACGTATTGAGAAGGGGGGTAATATTTTACAGCGTGTTTACACTGTTGACAGGGAACTGATGGATAGAAGCATGTGAAGTGCCGAGAAGAACACATTTAAAGAAACAAAATGCTTATGTTATATAACCTGTTTCATATATGCTTGGTGCACCGCCAGACGCCGAGTCGCGTTTTTAACACTTGGCTGGGGATGCCATGATGCAGAAGAGTGCCTTGGATCTAGAGACCTCCGTTAAGGGGGGAAGCCCGTCCCAGCAATTGCCTGGCCACTAGGTGGCGCCAAGGTCTAGTGGGGGTAGAGTCCGGG
>JABFEB020000039.1:14769103-14782990 GCA_019775895.2 Stomatorhinus ivindoensis
ACTCTTTGACAATTCAAACCCAATGAATCTTGGCATCCTGGTCCTGGAATATGCCCATGCCAACTGGGAAGACAAAAAACCCATTGATGATGGATGGAGGTGTAACCAGGCCATTCAGTAGATTCAGGTACTCAGCTGACTTCACGTTATTGCTGCATAACGAGATTACAGCTAAGCTGTAATAATGAGGGTACCATGTCTTTGGCTCTTAAGTATTTGCTGATATAAATTTAAATGGCAAGTTTTTTTTTTGCTGGGCAGTGTGCATATATAGCTAACAAATTAATCAATAATTTTTATCATAAAACCGTTAACTTAGCTATATTAAGCAAGCATCCCAAGACTTTCTGTGAGCACTGTATATCCTGGTACAAACTTGCGCAACATCAGCATCTCTACCAGTATAGCTGGGGAAGTTGTTGGTGTAAGTGGTGGAGACCGGCAGAGTAGTTTTGGACAGCAGGCGACAATGGAGCAGTAACACAGGGGTGGGAGTCACCTTCCATTCCTGGGGAGGCTCCTGTCCTTTGGAGAGTACAAGTCCCTGTTCTATCATTTTATTCTCGGTAGTATGCTGTAGCAGTATGCTGGAACCACCCAGTCAGGCGTCCAGTACACAGGAGCAAAGCTTGCATCAAGGTGGGTGTACAAAACCGATTCATTGAAAAATAAATCGATACCCATAAAAATGGCAGAAACAATTGCTGCTTCTGTTTACCACTTGCAAACGGCACAAACTGGTGGACTGTGGATTTAGTAAAACCTATATTTTCGTTGCCATTTAGCTGCTGCTCTGTAGCGTGCTGCTTTATATAGCGACGCGCCCGTTATCCCTCACCCACACTTATAGTACATTAGTGACCTGTGTGTCCCCAGAGTGCGGGGAGATTTAACCGAAAGGTTATACCTGCTGCCTGTGCCCATGTCAGATACGCACCAGAGACTTGGTCTCCTGTGGCTAACGCAGGCAGGCGTCGCTGGTTTGGGAATCGTAACGTCCTTTGTCACCTTTTGGGATGCGCGTAGAGATCCTGGCAAAGATCAGCCCGGAGTAGCTGCGGTCTGTGGACAAGGATTAACTCGGTTGGTATAGCGGCAGGCTGTTAATCCAGCATTTCTGAGTTCAAGTTCCTGTGTGGGTTAAAGCCGTCTGCAGGGGGCATGTGGCCTAGAGGGTAAGGGTGCTGTGCTTGTTACCAGAAGGATGTTGGTTTAAATCCTAGGTGTTATTTAACCTTCGGGGCCTTAATTCCAATTGTTTCAGGGACTCTCTGGCCCCTCCTTCCGAAAAAACAAAAGCACGTTGCTATGTGTGCAGAAGTGTCCGTTCAAATAAAATAAATTATAATAGGAACAAAGTGAAACCATTGCAGGTTTCCAAGCTCCCGTGTGCTGTAACCACAGCGACGTCAAGACGATTTCTGTAGTTTTCCTGTAGTTCTCTTTCTCCCATGCGCTCATGCAGATACATAAATGATTTCCTCTGCCTCAGATAAAATGCATCCTTTTCTCTCCCCGTGACGGTTTCTAGTCATCCTTCTTCGCTGGCGATGGAGCGAAGGGAAATCCCGCTTGTTAAGCCTCCCTTGCGGGACGTTTAATTGGAGACACGCGGAAGCTGAGGCAGATCCCATCCATATGTCTGTGTTTTTAATCAGGGACTTGCAGCAGCTGGCAGTGAAACTGCTGCTTCACCACAGCCACCAGTGAGGATCAGCTGCCCCTCCCAGACTGGCAGTATCGCCACGGTAACGAGCACCACGCCATCTCCATGCCTGTCCATCACAGGAAGCTTTCCTGAAGTTTCTTTTGTTGTTAAACTATATTATTAAAATTACTAAACTATAATAAACTACATATAGTTACGCCCTGGACAGTAAGTGGCATGGGAATTAAAGACACAAATTTTATAATTTGAAGGTTGCTGGATCGAATCCAGGTAAAAAAAAAGACTAATTTAGGTACTTCAGCTTAACCTGTTTTTTGTGCTGAAATGTCTGTTAGGTTAAATTTTATATACCTTTGGGGAAAATCGTCAGATATGATTCTATGTAACACAAATAATTTGTGCACCATAAGCTAATGCATTCATGACTGATTGAGAACATTTCTGTGATGTTCTGTGAAGATCAACAAGATTTACCAACAGAATATTCACATTTACATGCTTTTAAACTGATTTTTATCCCTGTGCTGATGGCAAATTTCGATGGAGGGATTTGGGATCAGACCCACGTCTGGGCTGGGGAATCCCATCTGCGATCACCCCCCTCTCCGAGACCCTTTGATACTTTGCTTTGAGGGCGAGGCAGTTTCTGTCGCCTGTCCTCATAGTGCCGTGCAGAGAGACTCTGTGTGTTTCTACTGTTTCCCGCAGGCTCTCTCTATTCAGGCTGAGGCTGTTGTGGTGATTACAGCGCAGTGTCTGTGGTCTATTAGCCACGCTCTGCCTCCTGGTCCTGGTTAATGTAAAAGGGGCTGTTGTGAAAGTGCTAGCTGTGGGACTGAGTGTGTCTGTCTCTGAGTGTGTGTATGTGTCTGTGAATGTGTGTCTGTGTGCCTGTCTGTTTGTGTATGTATGTGTGTGTGTGTTTGTCTCTGTCTGTGATCGTGTGGTGGTCTGTGTATCTGTCTCTTTCCGTGTGTGTGTGTGTGTGCGGGTGCCTCTGTCCTAAGATGGGCCAGCATTTGGTCTTCTGTCCTAGATGAGACTGTCTGACTGGTAAACGGGCATGAACAGGGAGATACTCTGGTACAGATGCTCCTCACAAATGTGTTGATCTATGCAACAAACTGCAGTGGGCGTGGCCTATGAGATGCAATACCCATTTTTTCTGCATTTTTAATGACCTGTCTGTCTTTCCCACTAAAAGATAGACAGTAAAAGCAGCCTGGAGTCTGTTCGACCGTCTTTGGGAAGCTCCATCTCCTTAAGTTGACGGTGAGGCCAGCATTGGGTCTCAAGCAGAAATCCTCAGCCAGTTCCCGCTTTATTTCACCTCAGCTTCACTGTGGACCTGCGTAATGCAGCCTGTGCGTATATCCAGTATCGATTCAGCTTCATCAGTAGTCTACCTCCCTGATCTACCCAATGCGTTTCCCCCCGCGTGCGTCCCCCGCTGACATCAGCGATGCTGCTTTGCCTGATGGAATCGCGACAGCAGGTTGAATGGAGAGGTGGGATCCATGACATTTTCCTACACACGCTACATTTGGAGCTCAAGTGGGGATTGATTAGTACCTGTAGGGTGTTAAGCTGCACCACAACATTGCCGAGTGCATAGGAACGCAGGTATAGGTAGTGTGTGGCTCTCTGGGTTGGGACTCTGTTTATGATCAGGAGGTTGCAGTTTCAAATCCCATGGTCAGCAACGTGATTTCACTGTTGGACCCTTGAGCGTGGCCATTAACCGCAGTTGTAGAAGCAACTGGTTGCCCCCAACTGTGTCGGTCATGCATCACTTGGATAAGTGCATCCGCTAAATTAAGGTAAATATGTAAAATAAAAGTTTGCTGGCCTTTCTGACAGCTACAGAGCCAAATGTTTGTCATGGTATGAAGAACCCAAGAATACTACACGTTTTGAGTCGTAGGCGCGACGGAATAATATTCGCTTAGCGGAAGTGTATAGCCATATAGGAATAAAATTGTACACAGTCTACTGCTTTTATGGCGCAGTTACCATAATATATAGGATTAGAGGGGAGGAGAACATCAATGATGATGGAGAGCAGTCAATGACTATAGGGTTAAGTTAATCAACATCACAAGCCTTCCCTCCTCATATTTCACATCGTATCTTCTAGCTGGGTGGAGGACGTAAAGCAAGTCTTACTGGAAGGAGAATCTTCCCTATGTTCTTTCCTCCAAGAGGCAGGTTCCTCCATGTCAGCGACATATTGTTCTGCTACAGTGAGACAGTGGGGTCAGTAATGGTATGATCTGAGATTTTGGAGCAGGCTCTGTGAACTCAGTTGTCTCATATTATAGGTCTGTGTTGGATCTCCAAGGTGGTTCCCTTGGAAGTTCTATAGTCTGGCACTGGAAAGTCAGGTGCCCACCCCCCATAAGATGCTGGTTATGTTCTCCTTTCCTCAACCACCAAGGATCATTAGTGGCATCCATCATGTTCAAGCTGTAATTCACAGTTCGACAGCTGACATATGGAGACTAGAGGAATGGAGAGCTACAAACACCACCCGTTGGTGTCGTTTGGCACCCGGATTTTTGTTAATTATTCTTAATAGAGCACGCTGAGCTCAATGCCAGCTGAGCTGCGTGGAATTAGTGGAAACGGACTTCAGAGTACCTTTGAATGTACATAATGCAAGAAAAAGTTCACTTGAGATTTTTGGTTCATTTTTGGTCAGTGTGATTTCCTCCCACCGATAGAAGGCCTGCGGTTAGGTGAATCTCTGCCGCTAGATCGCCTTTAGTGTGTGAGTGTGTATTCCCTATAATCGATTGGCATCCTGTATAACCTATAAACCCGGATTGGGAAACACTATCCTATAGGAGTGTATCCTGTGTGGATATGTGCATTCTGGGATAGGTTTCAGGCTCACTACCCTGAACTGGCTAAGAGGTTATGGAAGCTGGCCGGACGGATAGCTATCCTTAATAGTGCTACTCAGCTATTTGCCTTGTAGGAAATCTGCTGAATTGGCTCAATCACACAAAAGCATCTATCACAATATATGAAATCCAAAAGACCTACAGTGGATACCACCCCCCCCAAAAAAATAAAAAATCAAAATCACCCAGCTAGCCCTACATATTCCCCGCATGACAATCAGTCCATCTCAGGCCAGCTGGGCTTCATTAACCATGATTCTTGTTACCACGGGACTGGTGATCAATCACCATGGCAACATAAAACCGTTGGCCGCATTACCCCTCCTCCCTCCGGCTCACATGGGCTGCTCCGACTTAAAATCAGAGCAAAGACCAATGTAATGAGCTATGGCCAGCTCCAGCATTGGGAGATGCATGTTTGGCTCTGGGGAGTGTAAGATCCAAGTCTTCCAAATATCACAAGCCTAAACCAGTAATGCTGGGCATGTAAATTCCCCAAACTGGTGTAATCTGTTGCAAGAAAAAAGCATCCTGCTTAAAAACAACTGCATTCTCCTAATGTTGCTTTTCTGAGATTTCATAAATACATTATTTTATGCTTATTCCAGTGGCTTTACTGCTGCACAGTGATTGGTATAGCTAAAGGTAAAAAAAACACTGAAATTATTTAATAATTTTATTATTATTAAATGAGATATAATGCTAATATTTTGCATGTAATGTTGTTGCAAGGAACCTGGAAAATAAAAATGTTTAAAAGCGAGAAAAATATTAGGTATTGGCCTTGCAGTTGTAATTTAAGTAAGGCTATGGTTAGGAAAGGAAAATTATCTTTGAGTGATTTTTATTGGGCGTGGTGAAGTGCAGCTGTGCTCTGATTAAATAATCCCACCCTCTTCTGGTGTATATGACCAATAAAAGATGCTCATGAATCCTTTCTTCATAATCTCATATCGAGAGGGTTACCTGCCTAAATGTATTGCCAGTGATGTGGGTGGGGGGGAGATTGGGAAGGAGGGGTTGAAACACAGCAATCTGTTTAGCTCTCCTGTAGTGAACGGCTTCCTCTGGGACTCAGTCTCCTGAAATCCCGTTTGTCACGTACCGAGCGCAATGCCTTAGAAACAGCCACTCTCTTTCTTGTGCGCGAAAAGGCAGACTGGGGGGGGGGGGGGAACACAGAACAATCCACCCCCGTACCGCTTAAAATGGGGGTTAAGTCAGCCCACCGTGACAAATGCGGAGCTGACACTGCTGCGGATGTAAACATCTGGGCTTTGTTCACGGCAGCAGGAAACCAGCGTCCATGAGGAAGGAGGAACTCCACTCTGGGGCCCTTCAGTGGTCCTACACAATGGGGCACGATGCAGCTGTGAAGGGAGAAGGACAGAGGGAAGAGGTGTCGCATAGAACAGCCATGCTATGATTGTGGAATCACTCCAGGGAAAGCAGAAATAGCGGGGGGGGGGCACCTGACAGGCGGGGGTGTTACCCCAGCTTCCTCTATAAGCAGGGAGGAACCTCAGAACATCCCTGGAGCCTCAGCTCACCGCGTGATTGGCTGCAGATGTTGGTTTTCACCCTCAGCATAGAGTTGGTCTGTGTGGGTGGAGGACCCCCCACCCTCATCCATACCTTCAGACGTGTGGGATGGTGGGTGTGGCTTATTTGTGTGCATCGTGATTCCCCCGACCTTCAGAACAGCAAATCGCCCAGTCGACGCCGAGCGTAGACAATAAAGTTTGTTTTGCACTTGTTTCTCTGCTGTTCTTCTCTCCCGCTCTCTTTCACTGTCTGTCTTTCTTTTCCCTTTCTTTGTGGCGCATTGCCTTTCTCTTCCCCTGACATTCCAGCTAAGCAAAGATCAATAGGAATTCAGAGGATTCTATCTCTCCTGGCCGCTGCTGGGTTCCTGCTGGTCAGGTCATGTGACCTGTCACATGACCATTACTGGCCACAGGTGCAGAAGAGCTAGAAAGAGCACAAGGCTGGTCCAAACTCAGCCAGGGCATTAGCTGCCTTGGACTCGAAGCCTGTACTGATGCACACGCATTCACGAGTTGTCAGTTATTTTATTTTAAAAATTGATTTAATCGATAAATTCACAAGTGTACCCAGACTGAGGTAAGGAACACTGCTCACACTGATCAATTTCAGTCTACTTCTGAAAGCCTCCTTGTGATCGATGCCATTCCCCTCCTTGCCAGACTGCTTATCGCTCTCTTGTTTCCTGTTTTCACTTCTCTCCTGGGGTCTAAGACTCAAAATTCAAGGTTGTTTATTTTTGTACATCGGTACATGGAAATCATTACTCACACCATCCAGTCAGTAACATGTAACACATAACAGACATAGGCAGCAAAAAACAAAGGCACTCACAAAGTATCAAAGTAGACACACAACTAAGAGCTGCAGAGGTTTGCCCTTATTGGCGCCATCAGTGAGGGATGATTTTAGCTGTCTTTATAACCCAGTGGCTGAGGATAATTACACAATGGTTGTTCCGTTCACAGTAGAATTTCTGAAAAGATCATGTAAGGGTACTGATTAGAGCTCTGAGTGCCAGTAGGCAGGTTATGGACTCAGTGACTTTAACAAAAGCTTTAACAGTGATGTTAGTATATGGAGTTGATTGGTTTGGTCTTAGTACTAACTTTAACATATGGAAAGAAATGTCTTATTATAGAAGTTAAATGCTTTTGCAGTGGTTTTAGCAGTTGCTTATGCCATCAAAAGAAACTCCTTGTACTTCTCTGTACTTGGCGAATAAAAGATAGAAAAGATTCAGTGATATTATCATTTAGAAACGACGACTCTTTCAATAACTAGCCTTAGAAGTGATGACTTTAACATTTAGAATCAATGGCATTAGTGATCATTTTAGCGTTTAGAATGGAAGGCTTTGGTTTCCTGTTTCCTGTACAGTATAAAGAAATGACAGCAGTTGCTGTTTCATCCTCATTTTTTGGGTTGTACCCCCTGCTATCAGGTCAGTGGCCTGTGTCCTTAACCATTGTGCCACCGGCTGTTTCATCGTATTTCACACCTAAACTGTGTGAAATATGTACATTTTCTGGCTCGCCGCTCGCGTCTGCAGGACCATGTGTGAACGTGCCAGTCAGGGGGTCACCACACCGTCCAGGTGGATGTCAGTAATAAGAGGAAAGTCCTTCAGGGGGCAGCGAGATGGCCTCTCTCTCTGTCTGTCTCTCTCTGTCTGTCTGTTTCTCTCTGTCTGTCTCTCTCCATCTCTCTGTCTGTCTCTCTCTCTCTCTCTCTCTCTGTCTGTTTCTGTCTGTCTCTGTCTGTCTCTCTCTCTCTCTCTCTCTCTCTCTCTTGCTTACTCTGATCAGACTGGGGGATTAACTCCGGATGGGGGAAGGGGTCAGTGTGACGGGGCGACGTGCCAGGAGTCCTGCATGGCTGCCGCAGGCCGCCGACCCGTCATGCGCCCACGCTGGCAGCTCCGCCCGCAGCATATGTCTCATGCTGAAAGCTGGCCACGGGCACCAGCGGGCCGTGTTCTCCGACGTCTGCGAGCGACTGGTGGCGTCAGCCGGCTCTGAGTCACACTACACTCTGTCCCGAGAGCCACACTCCTGCTGCTCTGTGATCGAAGCAGAGACGCCGGTGCCCCCCCCCCCCATTCAGTGCCACGTACGGCTCCCGCTAGCCTGCTAGCGACACCGCGCTAGTGAACGTCTCAGAGTGGCGCAGTGCCCTGAGAGAGATAAATGCCCACGTGAGAAACCTGAGATTGCAGCGTGGTGCAGAGCTGGCACCAGCAGCAACCGCAGGGCATGCTGGGAAGGTGACCTGAGCGGCACACTCAAGCGAACTAAACTACACATGCGCTGGGTCATCGCTGTCAGTCTCTCCCCCTGTCTTACACAATGTAAATGTGCTATAGAACACCCCCCCCCCCCAAAAAAAAAAAAGATAAAATTCACTTACTGTGTTACACAGCCCATTTGTCTTCACCAGGACCTGTTCAACATTTTACAAAAAGAAAGGTCTGCTTCCAAAGTCCCCCTCCGAAACACTTTAATACGGAAAGTAGTCAGAGTTCAGCATTAAATTATGACCCAAAACAAAGCTTATATGCTATGTAAGTAAATCTCAGTAAAAACATCTAAACACTCGATGTTCCCAGTTTTGCTAGTTTAGCAGGATTTCCCTCGCAGCTGGTATGACACGGATCGAACTGTTAGTAGCTTGAACTGAAGAGGTTTGTTTCCCTGCTGCCTCCATGCCGTCAGTGAAGCATCAGAGGGCCGTTACGGACCCACGGTGCATCTATCCGAGGGGCAGGGACCCCCTCTGGCCCCTGGGGTGCCAGCATGCGTGGGGGGGGCAGGCCTTCCCTCACCCAGAGGTTGGCACGGCGACGACACTCAAAGCAGCGGCGGCCTCTGATAGATAGGCGAGCAGGAGATGGAAGATGTGAGCGGAATATTAAAAGAGCCCAGCAGTACTCGCTGGGTGAAGGGGTGGGGGGGCAGGGGCACAGAGCCAGAAAATTACATCACGTGCCTGGTGATTAGTTTACCTCCCGGGTCTGACTGTCTCTCCCCCCACACCCCTTTTCCGCTTCTCTGGTGCGTTCAGCTGTTTCATTCTCATGGTTTGTATTCCCAAACCCAGGCGAAGCCGTCTTGTAGGAAGGCGATAGTGGTTGTTAGGGGGGGGGTCTCTGTGCTACGGATCTGACTTATGCTTCTGTGCTGTCTAGATGTTGGTCTGTGACTCGGCCTGTTTTGTAGCAGCTGTGCATCAGCGACATGCATCATCCCGTCCATTTTTAAATCCTGGTTAAATTGTAGTTTCAGGCTACGCTGAGCAGCAGGATGCTTCCAGGTTCAAAATTTCTAAGACAGCAGTACAGGAGAATAAGGTAAAGCAGGAGACACTGGGAACGACCAGATACCAGCTGGGTAAAGGCTGGAAGCGACATTCTAATGCCAGAGATGACCGTTAACTTATCCGACAGTTTCTCATAAATTGTAGGATGACATCTAGTGACCTTCAAAAGGAATGGGAAACATTAAGTGCAGGTGTGACATGCACTGCTAGGACAGTTC
Organism: Stomatorhinus ivindoensis; assembly: GCA_019775895.2. Classification (NCBI taxonomy): domain Eukaryota; kingdom Metazoa; phylum Chordata; class Actinopteri; order Osteoglossiformes; family Mormyridae; genus Stomatorhinus; species Stomatorhinus ivindoensis. The sequence continues at coordinate 14,778,760 of JABFEB020000039.1, forward strand.
ATATCAGATCCCTAGAAGCAGGACTGAAGTCCGATGAAACAAGGAAGAAGCCCAATGTTGATGAGGAACAGAGAAGAATCATACTGCAGTTTGCAAAAATAAATAAATAAATACTGAGGAATGAGCAAAAGAAAAACTCAGACTGTGGTCTCTTAATTTTTTCCAAGGCTATATAACTACAAATGACTGAACATATAATTGATGTAAACAGTGCATTTTTAGTTACATAGCACAGCTTGGGAAGGGCTTGTGTGCTTAAAAGGATAATGTTGATTTTGGGTAACTAACATTAATTTAATAATATAGACAATGTCCAACATCCAATGTGCATTAAATGTTAGTTACACTTTATTGGAAATTAAACCAAATTGTCCCCAAACTTATTATTCCTATAATGACATTGCTGGGTAATTTTACACCCTGAAAGCATTGTACGTGCAAGGAGACAATGAGATTTTTATAACAAGACGTTTTGATGCATTGTGTAGTAAATTCAAGGCTTGAGATTAAATAAAGAAGCATTTTCTCTTCACTAAACCCTCCACAGCATCACTTGTTCATCAGCTTTTGTATCCAATCCATTGCATGTGCAGCAAGAATATGAGTTAGCATACGAGTTAAAAAACTAATTTGGGCTGATTAAAATTATGCAAATGATGAGTTAGTGCCTTCTATACGTCTCCGTCAGACTGAAATGCCGCTGGCAACTCGGCACATTAGCAGGAAGACTGCTGATTGGCTGTGAGAGGGAGAGCACGTGTGGGGTCACACCGTCTGTGTCTCATAGTGCGGAGCATGGCTTTAATGTGAGGGGCGGAGACAAGCGTCCATCGCCTGGAAGGGTGGAGCCTATCTCAGGCAGCGCAGGGCACAATGCAGGGGTGCACCCTGTACGGGATACCAGTCCATCACGGGGCACAGTATACTCACCCTCCATGGCCAACTACATGCATTTCTTTGGGCTGTTGGTAGAAACTAGAGAACCTGGAAGAAACCTATGGAAAATGATTAGATGTGAAGTCAGAATGGGGGGATTGAAGTTCGTGACCAAATGTGCCACACTGAGTCACTCTCCAGGAGGGAGCAAAAATGTGAACTATCTGTGGGTCTCCAATGACTGGGTTGGGAAACACTGATCTAAAGCATTGTTCAACCCAAAACAGAGTCACCTAGTCCTGGCAACAATTGGTGGTTAACAGCCTCATTCATGTACCCAAAATTGACCTCAATCTGTCAGTTCTAGGATTTGAGTCGGCAACCTTCTAGTCACAAGTCCAGTGTCCTAATCTGGTGAGCCGCAATCTGCCTCCAGTGAAACGTCCAGAACATCTGTCTGACTCATATAGTCCTTCACTCCGAATTGCATGTAAACACAAAACAGTTAAATGAAACACAAATAATGACAGAGCATATCCTCTCATTTCTGCTGCAGGTGTTTGGCATTTCTCATGGAAGAACCGATGTTTCCCCAGAGAAGAATGTGACTTAGCAGTCACTAATGGCAACAGATTGTCATAATGTTTTTTTTTTTTTTTTTCGGGAGGGGGGGGGATTTGGGTCACTGTTACACCCCCACACAATATTTTATCTTTAACCATAAGACCATAAGTCCATCTGTAGTGTTTTACACAGTAATCCAGAACATCTGTAAGGATTTGCAGGACAGCATCTAATGTTCATACAGTGATATAATCATGGTTACTGATTTACAGATTAAATCTGTCATGTCTTAGGTAACAGGTAGTATTTTTCTTCATTTATGGCATTTACAGGCAAGAAGAAAAAGCTAAAAGAAAAGCTATGGAAAGTGATACGTCCTGCAAAACAGACGTGACTTTGATATCCAGAGAGCAGTATTTGTTTGAGTGATTACAAATTTAAAAAAAAATAACCTGAGTAATTGCAATAACAGTGCTTCACAGTCCCAGCTGGAGAACGTTCTAGTCCATCAGTAAGCTTGATGAGGTGGGTTGCGCTCTCGTTCTGATAACAGATAACATGCTCCATCCAACCGACGTTTAACTCTCCCGTCCGACTCGACAGATCACACTTCATTACGGAGAACATTTATCACAGCCTGCAGGTCCAGTGATACCCTACATGGCAGTAGCTCCGCGTGTGGGCTGGTCCACCAAGGAGCTCGCACTCTACGTGGAATAATTGATTGATTGGAGAGTTTGCGGTATGTCCAGACATCCCACTAGACTGTGCCCATAGCTGGAAGCCGTGCTGCTTACGTTTGTCCTTCAGGAAGAGACGGGAATGTGCTATTGATTAGCACGCTCTATATATATATATTGTATAAACATAGCATCTATCTTCTAACCGCTTGTCTTGCTTTGTATCAGAGGGGGGCCCGAACAGCACAGACAGTACAGAGCACAAGGCTGGGGGGCACCCCAAAGAAGGAATGCCACCTAAAGGAAGTACTAAAGGTGTTTTGAAGAAATTCTAATCATTCAAATCACTTGATGCAATTATATCTTGGTGGCTTGACAGTATCAAACTAATACAGTTAGTTTCTTTTGCTGTCCGTGGCCATTGTTAGAAGAGATTGGATATTCACAGTTAAAAATGTGTCTGTATAACTTATAGGATATTCCATCCATTCAGTCTGCCATCAGTGCTGGTTCCAGACATGTCAAGCCTGGAACAGACAGTCAGCAATAAAATAATACACCATAACAACTAGATGCAGTGTGTAATCCATCAGGTGTAGCCTCTAGCTGTGCACTCTGTACACAGTGCTTTCATCCTTCTGTCAACCGTTGTTTCATAGCCTGGAAATGAGAGAAGCTTGTTTGGGGAAATTATTGGATTATTTAAGCATCCAAACTCACTAACTAGATAAATCTGAAATAATCCACGGATGATCTGATTTTTTTGTATTTTTTGGTTTGAAAACTTTCCAGCTTTAAAGCACGTACATCCTTGTTTCCGTGTCTTGGGGTACTTAATGTCTGCTCATTGCATCCCGGTAAATGTTTTGAATATGGGTGGACAGTGTGATTTGGAAATCCTATGGAAACACACCGTTCCATAAGCCCCACTGTATAAAGTGGCACTTCTGGAGTAGCGATTCTTCTCTCGTCGACACACTGTGGAAAACCCAGGTTGCATCAGTGATCCGGCATTTGCCGAGTTATCTGACACAATGGGAACTCTTTCCCGAGACACGTCTGACTTCGGAGTTCATTATCAGATTCCGTCTCCTTGCCGCCTGACTCCTCGCTGATTTCACTGTTTCGCTTTGATGGCTGCTGAATATGTATGCAGGCCGGTGGAGCCGTGGGTGCCGGCAGCCTTGTTACTCATGTGCGTTTTCAGCCGCCCTCCACCCTGGAAATCGGAAGTGATAATCAGGTGGTGACGTTTCACGCCGGCGTCGCTGTAGCACTCTGCTGGGAAGCTCCGCCAGGAGCATCCGTTGCACGCCGGCGATTCCGGGATGGCGTCGGCTCCATTGGGTCAGGATTCTGCTGGGACTCTCTGGTTAATTAAGGGTGTGCCCTCATCTCCGCGTTTTATGTCGCAGTACATGTCCAGACTGAGCAGCAGCCCAGCTTGATGGTGGTATATTTATGGAAGCATGGAATCTCATGGATATGTCCTTCAGGTTCTCCAGGTTCCTTCACTGGTCTCTCAGCCATGCTGCATGATTGGCTTGAGTGCTGTGATGAGCTTACACCCTGGCCTTTCTCTCTGTTGCCTGAGATAGGCTCCAGGTCCACCACGATGCTGCGCTGAGTAAGCAGTCATGAAGGTGGATGGATGGGCTCTTTAGCGGTCACAGTATGGTAGGACCTCAGCAGCATTTCTCTGAGATGGTACAAAGGAATCTTGTGTTCTTCAGGTGAGTCCCAGTGGAACCATAATCTCAGTGGGTTCTGTGTAGATTCATTCATTAGTTACGAGACAGCAGTATCTATGGATATAGTGCAAGAATGATTCAATATATCATGCCATAGTGAAAGCTCTATCATTATTTGAGTAAAATCATCTGACTTGTGACATTTAAAAATATCCATTGAATAATCAGTAGCATTTTAAAATAAGCTCATGTCTCATAATAAATTAATAATCATGTCTCCTAATAAACTGTCAGGATGTAGAACACAAATCTTTGGATAAATCATTTATTGTAGCACAGAGCACAAGGGCGTAGATTTATGGTGGACGGAGGGGATGTGTCCCCACCAATATCCTCCGACCATTGAAATGTCCCCACCAA
>JABFEB020000039.1:14800842-14827034 GCA_019775895.2 Stomatorhinus ivindoensis
TCCTCCCCGCGGGATTTCCATTTCCGCACTTGCTAACAGCATTCTGGTTCACTGTTGTTTGCTGGTATGTTACTATCCGCAAGCGTTAGGTTATTATCCCTCATCTTCATTCGTTTTTTTGGTTAAAAAACAAAAAAACCAGCAGCGGCAGGAAATCCCCATCTGGTCGGGTTTTGTGGCTGCTGGACGCCTCTGTGGTGATCCTCATTCTTTGTGTCAGTCTACTTTTTAAGAGAGGGAGAGAGAGCTTTTTTTCTGTGAGCGACTACACTGTGATCTCTTTCTACATCTGACCTGCGAAAACCGACATCAGCTCCACGTGAAATAATGCTGACTCCGCTTTTATTTTCTGGTACAATCACTTAACAGGACATGAATAGTTTTAGCATCGGTGGTGATAGGTGGTACTCACACTTTCGGGTACAAACTTCGTTTAACGTCGACGTCAAGACCGACTATCCCAAATTCAAGTGGGTTCCAACTAGTGCACTGATTTCAGTATTAACCAAACTTCTGCTCTTCTGACAGAACTTAAATAACTATGAGAGATTAGCTCTTTCCAGGCAGGGCAGTCCGAATGCGGAGCTTTGCATTCCCTGCCCTACAGGAGCTGCAAGGAAGCTTCTTACCAACAGTTCCAGTTTCAACTCGTATTGAATCAAAGCCACATTTTAAGCTGATTCTTGTGTGAAACAAAATGACATGAATAATATCTCAAGCCTCACTCTACTCTGCATTTTCAGGTCGAATTGAAATCAAAAATCGAATTGAAACAAACACTCTCCGGTAATCTGAATTGAAACCCCACCGCGTTTAGTTTCTCTTAGGCCCTTGAGACCATTTAAACTCCATATCGATGTGCGATGATCCGCAGTTGAGTGTCTGAATCAGCCTGAAAGCCACATTTCCCGCAGCACGTGATGATATGATGGATGGAAACGCTGCGTGATGCCCGAGTCAGTGGCCCACCCTTAACATCAAGGCTGTCGGCGATCGAGCTGCACTGATCTCCGTGCCACCGAGAGCTCGCCTCACCCAAAACGAAAGACGCTAAACTGTTGCAGGCTTACAGTAACTTTTCCTTCAAGCATCAAGCTTCCATACTCCACACTACACACACACTCACCCAGCCGTACGCACTGAAACCATCGCAACAGCTGTCCGTTTCTCCGGGCCTGTGGTGCCTTTTCTAAAGGTGCTTTCCTTCCTTTCTAAGACAGCCAATTCAGCAAACAACAATGCCAGTGTTTCTGTTTTCTGGTTTTTTTTTTTTTCATTATTTTGTGTCGTTATTTCTGTTTCACGTGACAGTGCAGTAGCTGATAATTGTACATAAACGTGTAACGTCGATTTGGAAAATATTGTCATATCCTGGATGTGTGTTATCAAAGCTATGAAATTAGTCCTTTTCTGAGGTCCTGCTTTGACTCCAAGTTGAGCTCATTGTGTCTGCAGTTCTAGACACTGTTATCCTGATGACAGAATTTTTTTGTGTAAAAAGTAAGGCAATACTGGACATCTGTGGGTAAAACTAAATTGTCTCTTCTGCATTCAGTTTCATTTAACAATACCCCATAATGTTAGTTAGTTAGTTTAATTTAGACTTGATTTTGTCTTTTAGTTTTTAGGTCATTGTGTGATATGTTTATTAGCTTGGTTGAAATTACTATGATTGATGTGTTTCATTATGCTTTATAGCTTTACGCACACGGCTTATGTCCAGCAAGAGAAAATGTATTTAGTGCCAACATCTAGATCTTTATCCTGACGCTGTTCACCCTGTAAACTAAACATAACCGACAAAGACAAATGTGCGGCACCAGGTGATGTGAGTATTTGACAAATGTGCTGTTTGTCTCCAGTCATGTTGTTTAATTCTGCCGATTGTGTGAAGTTAACCCGGTTCCACGCGGTTCCAAACTGCGGTTGTGACTTTGTCAGCTGGCGTCATGCGTTCTCACAGCATGACACCGAAAAGCATGTTTCCTGCCCATCATAGCATGTAATGTGCATGGTTTACCTGGTACCCCAGCCACTTTTAGCAGTCCTGGGGAGTATGCATACCATATCAAGTTTTCCCTCAGATGATCTGTTATATCTGTACTTTTCTTTACTGGTAACCCCTTCCGAATTGAGCCAGACTTTACGGGAAGATGTTTTTCTTTTAAACCGCACACACAAACCCAAACACTGGTGCTCACAAACACACCCAAAGGTGCTACCACGAAGTGAACTGTGTTCGACCACGATGTAATTTCGTCCCGTGTGGTTACATCGTTGTCAAAGGGCGTGCCTCAGAGCCATTCCAGACTGCCCTTTGCTCTGGAATGACTAGCGCCCCTTCTGCTCAGATCAGTTTACAGCAGAACCCACTTTGTGGAAAAGGTGGCCCTTTTTCAAAAAATTTCAACTGCAACGTTCAAATGGTCATGTTTTGTTTTTATTTACATATATGTGAATTTTCCTTTTTTGTAAAACTTTATAAAACAAATTCATGACATAGTGTACAAAATTATATACTTTCTACATAACGTCCTTGTTTAAGTTTCATTGCTGTAAATTTGAGTAATATGTGTAAAGAGTGTTTTTTTATTTATGTTTTTTTCAGTTTTTATTATTGGTGTACCTGAACAAATGATGTCCATGAATATTTTTTTGTGTTCCATTCTGATATTTTGTAAAATTCTTCAAAAGCTGTAACTCTAAATCACATTTATGCATCTATGTGGGGAATTTAACAAAGCTAGCAAAGTCACCTGGCCACTGGCTAAATGATTTTAAAATGACTGGAGTAACCATTGTTTTTGACATTCAATATAATGTCTCAATTGTTCCAAACCTTCCGTAAGCTCCCTCATTTAACAAAATGATGTCCAGTGTTGCTATTTGGGATCAAAGACATACGGTGCTATAGCTCTTCTACACATTTTGAATTTTAGGTTAAATTGAGAAACTCATGCAGAAAACTTTATGTAAAGCCTTACTGTAGATCAGTGTAACAGACTGTTCACCCCAAAAAGTCACTTAATTGTACTAAGCATCCTAAGTGAAATCAACGCTACAAAGTCCACCCTAATTTTTTTTTACTCCACATTAATTTGTTTCATTCTACATTCACAGTTTTTACATATATACATGTGTATATACTAAAGTTTGTAATGTACACTGATATTATAATGATAGTTGATATTCCCCAAAAAAATGAACTTATTAGTAATATAATAACATGTAGGCCTTTGCTATTTAGCTAAAAGTAATTTGTAAGTCAGTGGTCTCTGTAATTAATGGGAAGTGCTCACTGCTGATATGTTTATGTTTTGATAAATTAGGTGCTTTTCACTTTTGTTTAGCTAATAAACAAGGCTGAGCGAAGCTCTGACCTCCACTGTCTTAAGTACGGAGGGCAGAACATGAAGGCCTGGTCTTATAGAGTTAGTAGAAGAGTCTCCTGCTCTCTGCTGCTTCGGAGCTATGAAAACCATGGAATGGTTCCATCAAACAGCCCCAGCTGCTGATGGACACTTTAGGTCCAGACTTTGTTTTGACAGATCTTGGTTAAATAAACATGGCTTAAAAGTTATTTTTAAGCGTGACATTTAAATGGCGCCCAGTGTGGTGTCTCTCTGTAAGGCTAATGATGTGTTTAAAACAAATGTATTTTTTGCACTGCAGAGTTAAAGAATACGCTTCTATTGTCTGTTATTATTTTACCATTGTTATTATTTCTTTTTGTATCCATTTAAGACCTAGGGCTCATCTTCATTAACCCTCGTTACCTCAAGTAATTGCAGAATACTCATAGAAAGTATACACAAAATAGAAGGATTCATTGGGGTAACAAACAAATACAAAACAGTTATTTCAACTAAGGGTGCTCTACTCTCTTTTGACAGTCAAACTAGGAAAGTTTAAGAATAACCAAATAGTTTTTAAAAAGTGCATGAAAACAATATTTTGGCTTTCAGAAAAAGGATTTTAACATAAACGTGCATATTGATATATATGCTTGCTGCCATTCTAAAGGTAGCACTACAACTGAAGCTACTTTTGAATGTTCGCATCAGCTATTGAAGGCTTTGTGTAAACACAAACGCACATCCTCACCTTGATGCAAAGCCACAATACAAAACTATGCAACCCCTTAGTCTATTAATCAATGACTGGAACAATGCTACAGGACTTCTATTGTTACAGTATTTGTGCAATGACTTTCAACGTTAGTTCAAGGTGAGAGTGCTAGTCAAATTTAAATGAAATGAAGTCTGGGTACATAAACACAAAACAATCACCAAAATATATACTGTAAAGACAAACAAACAACCAATGTCATTTTGAAGTTGCAGTGCATCTTGTTAGTGTTTGTGACGTCTTTCCTCCTCTAACTATAAATATTTATTTGGTTACACTAATACACCAAGATCTAGAACTTTATTTTCGCTGGTGTGTGTCTTTTGTTTGTTTTTTTGACCAAACAAAAACAAATGGGGAAGACAGGAAATACTGTTTAGTGAATGCCGAAAGAGCATTCAGAACTGTATATTTGTGTAATTGATATTGATAATTACAAGAATTGAAGGAAACAAATGCAGTTTATGAATTCAAAGTGACAGCTGATACAGTATTTTACTTGTACTGTCTTTTTTTAGGTATTTGTTGCTGTTATTAGTGTGAAGTCGTGATTATGATGTAGTATAAAAACTCTAGGCAAAGCAGACTTGGTTCAGCACCCTCCAGTACACAACATCAGCTCCACTGAGGCGGCGACCTGCCAGAAGTACCATGTATGGCGCATGGTCCACACGTGTTGCAGTTCGGGGTAAACCCATCTTCTCAGCTGTCGGCGTTCTGTCCCATGGAAGACAGGAACTGGCCATATGAGATAGCCTTCCGCAGCATGCGTTTGTAAAATATGAAATTCCTTCTTCGGATTGCCATTTGATGTTGATGGTGGTGCACATGTCTGTGAAAGACAAATACAAATGCGAGGAGGGACTGAAATCCTAGCCTGAAGCAGCGAGTTTAATGAAGCAGCAATAACTAAATTTACAGTTTCCTGTGTGGAGAATTTATAGCATCCAAAAAACTAGGCCATTATGCTGGCTAAAGCCACAGCTTTTAAAATGGAAATATAATGTTTTTTGTTGTAATGTTGGTCCTTTCTCCTCCAGTTCAGTCTGGGGACCACTCCTCCTCTTACAAATGCACTGATGGGGATAATCGTGAGAGGGTCACTGCCTCGTGGAGCTGGTGTCGAGGCAGTCCGTAAAAACCTTTCTTTTTTGTGCAAGTGGGTGTACGACAGCTGATTTATTCACAAAATAACACAAGTTTATGAACCAACAAAAATGAACCTTTGGTCACTTTGTGAAGTCTGAACAGCAGGCCGAAAACAATGGACAGGCACTCAGTGCTTCAGGATTTACTTTTGTGTGTTTCATCAGTTCATCAGTGGTGGGCATACAAGGTGACAGGAAGGACCGTCTGTGCGCAAGTTCATTTTACCTCCGCTCGTGATGTCAGCGCATTGGCTGATTCCCCGCAGTTGGGCGTGAACAGAAGCAGCTGTTCTTCCACAAAGGAACTGCTTTTAGCGTCCATGCATGCTGTGAAAAATGAACACTGCGTGTGGCATCAAATCCAGATGTCAGGAAGTCAGGTATGGGGTGTAGGTGCACAACATACTTCACAACCCCACTCCCTCCCTCCACCACACTAGTAATCTTTTCCTACCTCATTTTCATAATTTTATTTATTTTTTGTTCTAATCATATATGAAATTTGTATGAATGTTGTCATAAGGTAAATTGACATTTTACTGTATGCATTTTTTTCCTGTTTGACTTTTGTGTGCAGTTCATGACACATCATGAACAGATCAGCAGATCACAGGATCACTAGGCCTATATAGTATTTTGGGGTCTGCATTTATAAATGACAGGTTATGGTGCCTATGAAGGCTTCCATCGCAAACCACTGCTACATGTGATTAAAGATAAAATTTCTACTGCTCTCCACAATACTAATACTAATTTGTATTAACATCATAGGGTTTTTGAAGTTATCTTGTATTTTAAAGGTGAACTCCAAACATCTGTTGGTTTAATGTCATGTAATGGATCTTCAGTGTTTACATTTTTACTCATGCATCTTAATAGGGAATGCCCTAATGATAAGAGAGATATTAATATGCACAATTTATTGGCCCCTGAGTCAATGGATAAAATATTTATAGAATTTGAAAGCAAAGATGTTTAACCTTTAAAGAGTTCCGAATTCAAATAATTAATTTAAGGGAATTGTTCTTGTTTACAAAGCAAGATATACTGTAAAGCAAGAACTAAGGAGTAAACCCAGCAGTCCAGAAGTATGAAGTTAATAAGCATTGATAACATCTGATTGTGGTTGGTGACCAGCAGGTCTTTTCATGTTACTTATGTAGTTCAGTGTACGTATTGAAAAATGCAGATTAAATCAGACATTAAAAGAAATCTTAAGTTTCTTCATGTATATGAAAAGCACAATTTATTTGATTTAAAAATAAGCACATTAACTGCAATCTATTGATTGTGAACTGGCATGTTCCTTACGCTGTAAAAATGACTTAATAAAGAGAATAGATGTATAGCTTGGACGATTCGTATCCACTCCAAAAAACGTATTCTCGGATTCTTAATATTAATCAAAATTGTTCGGATGCTGTTAGCATTTTTCACCTTATTTTAACTATCACACAATTCAAAAATTATAGATTTAAGTTAAATGTGTAATACATTTCATTGTGTACTAATTTTTTCCAGTTGCATGCATGAGGTAAACTGTTAGTAGATATTCAGCATATTTAAGTTATTTATGTTTACTGGGCCTTATTTAAGTTATTTTTACACAGTCGTCTTACTATTCTATAGTACAAATGTTTTTGGTATGGATTCGACTGTGTCAAAATTGGAGTCATTTATACATTTATACTGCAGGAGACCTCAAACTGGTGCTACACAATTTGCAACTGTGTTTTAACCTCATGTAGTATATAGACAGCTTATGAATAAAGTATATTTATTATATGAAGTACAGAGGTACAGACTAATTGGGATCATGTTAGTCAGCCAAACTTTGCTTACTGCAACGGACCAATTTTAGTATTATTTCCCGGACATCGTGCTTGATACATTATTGCTGTCTGCTTTAATGTGCTCATGGTCACACTGTTTCTATGAGCCATGAAACATTTTCCATCACATGAGCAGCATCATGATGTAGCTTCGTAAGCATTCTGCTAGCTGATGGCGTCAGACAGACTCACTCCTGTTTGACACAGGAAGTTAGATTGAATGGGCACTTGTCAGTAATGTACCAGGTTAATCTCCTGTAGGTCAGTGCTGTGTCCTGTCTGTTGGGTCACCAGCAGAAATTGCTAGTATTGTACTTCTTTCTGTCTTAGTGTTATAAATGTTAATAAAACATTTTAGACCGGCGTTCATCAGAAATGGGGACATAGTGGAAGTTAGTAGTGACTAATTGGCACAAGTCGTACTTGCATATAGTTCTTATACAAGTTGACTAGTGATCGGTATTGATCTGTACTGGTCATGTATGTATGTATGTATATACAGTGTAGTCTGCAATATCTATATTTGTACTTTATTTAATATGTTTTGAACTGATCTGTAGAAGGAAGGATTTTCCTGTCAGTGAGGACCATAGTATCCAAGAATAGGCCCTTTTGATTCCACCTGGAGCACACTGCATTTTTAGATATAAGCAACATTCCTGAATCTCTGTTTCAGGAAGTAAGAGTAATGTGAAAACTCCATCCTTCTTCCACAATGACCCATTTGTGGTGTGTGAAGACTGGGTTATACTGTAGTCTAATAGACGACATTATGGTTAGAGACTGTGGAGGCTTTAATGCGAAGCCAAATATATCATTCGGCGTGTTTTAAAAATGGATTTGTAGATGCTGCATCTTAAGGGCTATTTAAAGGCTGTTAGAGTATGTCACAACATCTTTGCAGCTGTGATCGTTTTTGAAGGCATTGGCTTCAGTAGAGCTAAAGGTTATACCACACACAAAGATTCCGGAATTATTGTATTATTGTAGCAGTAATAATAGCAGTAACAACCCCCCCCAACAAGGACATGGTCTTGTGTTTTTGGGTTGTTCTTTGAGATCCATAACCTTCTTATTTCTAAGAACATCAGCGGGGAGAGCTGTGACTAAGAGCTAATATTTTCATTAGTGACTTTCTTTCATTTGTGAACATGTGAATAGAGAAAAGTGCATAATTTTTTATTGCAACAAAAAAAATTATAACAGTGAGACCATTTGTCTCTAAATGTTAGTTTTATTTGAAGCAATTTTGCCAAGTTATTTTTATTCACATTTTAATTAACGTGAGTTGGCATGAATATTACAACAGTTTTATACACTGTGTGTGTGAACTTTATATGTCTGTCATAACATGTCTTCATGCTGATTTTATACCATAATTATTTAAGCTTTCTTAATTAATTTAAGACCAAGCTCATCCAATTTGGTAATTAGGACCACCATATTACTAATTATTTCTAGTCATTTTTTGGGCCTTGCTGTGAATTGAATATGTTTTAAATGCATCTAAGTCAGTAGTTTCTCAAACTGGTCCTCAGGGACCCCCCAGCATGTGCATGATTTTGCTCCCTCATGGATCCCTGCCAGACAGTCGACATTTTTGCTCTGGGAGCTGGGAGGGAGCAAAAATGTTGACTTGTCTGGGGGTGCAGACGGACCGGGTTGTGATACACTGGTCTAAGCACTCTACTCCTGCTTTATCTGGACTTTGCAAAGCTCACCAAAATGGTGTTATTTTTTTAAGTTGGAGGAACATACCTTTTCTCTTTAGAATACAATGTAGTGTACTTAGTAGGGTGTACTATCATCAACAACTTCCATTTACCATTTTTTAATTTTTAATTTGCTTTAAAACTTCATAATGTTCAGCACATTGTAAAACATAATAACAATTAAAGATGACCGAGTTTCTAATATCTTGAATTTGCTTTTTTTCTCTGTTCTGAGTGGTCAAGCAATGCATATACAAACTAGGTTTAAAATGATGCATTAGCCCCTAAGATGTATTTATTTAAGTGCTAAACAAAGAAATTATACAATATAATACCAGATTTTATTTTGTGTTTTTATACTACATTTATACCCTACCGTGTTTGCTGTCTTGATGTTCTTCGATTAAAGGGAAAAAGAGAGTATATACATATATATGTGAAGATAGTAATTCATTGTAAAGCTACATTTTGGCCATTTTAATATATACTGTGACTGGAAACCATTTTCAATCTTTTTTTGAGGGGGTGTTTACAATACATGGTATTTTCCTTAGTTTTATTATCTTTCATTTGCATTGACCTGTGCATTCTATTGTTGGTTGATTTTAATTATATTAATAATTATAATCAAAGCAAACAAAGAATAATAATGTTTTCTAGGACTGTGTAATGCTGTGTTGTCCAGATTCTGTATAAAATCTAAAATATATATGATATATCTAATATCTAACAGTCAAATGGCGACATAGTCTTCTGATGTAATTAACGAAATGCATACTGTTAGTGTTTTGGAAACACATTTAAAAAACCTATAAAATTACCAAAAAAAATAAATTAAATAAATATCTCGTAAGATGTTTGTGAACTCCTGCATGGTTAAGATGTACTTGGTGCATTGAGATTTGTTATTGAGAATTGAGCTACGCGCTTAAAGGGATGTAAACATTTGGGTACATTATTTCCTTCTGTCTCCGCGCGTGTTCGGAAATTCCGCGAGCAGAACTCGCGCGCCTCAGCTTTTCACCGCAACGTCATCCAAGGTTTCGCTCTGCATTAGGCTAAGAAATTAAACATCTTCCTTTATTTTTACTTCACAATGCTAAGTGTGCTGTATTATATGTATTTTACATGTATGCAATATAAATTATCAGACACGTGCAGGGGGGTGGGGTAGGGGTGGGGTGTCCCTTTGGCCCGAACGATTGAAATTGTCCCCAATTTTGATTGATGATAATCGGCGTTCACCTAAAATATGTTGAGGGGGACCCCTCCCCTCGGTCGTAATAAGTTGTTTAAATCACAGTTTACATCTAAATCAAAAGGTGAAACTGGACCAATAATAGTAATATAAAAATTTGCTTTCATTTTCATACAATTTTTACATTTACAGTTAGCCTAATTCAAATTGGTTCCCTTGTGAAAACGAGAAAGATTAAAACTAAATTAAAACACGGCTTACAAGTTGTCTTGTAAGCTTGTCAATATTATACAAGTGTCATTTTATTATTTGAATGAAGACGTTTATTAGTTCTGCGGCTTTTAAGAAATGTGCCATTTTACTGAATTTTCACGTTGTTTACCACATATACCTTTTCCTTTTATGTGCATATTATTCAATGCTTTACCACGTTTTCCTATTTTGGACAATTGTAATAATTTTGACCATCTGAGGCTGTCTTCCCTTGGGACAATAATGAATGTATCTAATGCACAAGAACGTACACAGGTTGACTGGTTGGAATATGATGCTGTTATTTTTTGTTTTTAAATTTGCTTCTGCAATACTAAAAAAAACATATCCCCGCCTGCCAATTCATGTAATGTAATTTCATGGCCGAATGATTTACAAAGATACAATTATTGTATAATTTTGTACTTTGGTTCCCTTTGAGTACTGCTTGAACTATGATTACAACATCAGAGGTTTTAGGTAATGTAATAAATTTATTTAACCTGTATGAACTCAGACCATCTGGATAAAAAAGTACAATTACACATGAATCAGAAACATTTATTTCGATTTTGTATCTTTCCATTTTAATACATTATAATGTTGTGACTGAAATGAAGAATATAAACTATTCATTTTTATTAACATCTTTGTCTTGTGTATTTTTTTTACAAATAACGTTCAGTAAACAAACAGTTTCGATTCATTCACATAACACAATAATTTATATTAATATCATATTAAATAGCCTACTACCTCTAAACACACTACCAAAGACGTTGTCCTCTCTCATTCATTCACCATATTAGTACATTTTAAAATACATTATGCTATGTGAAAACATCACAAAGACGTAAACTATCGCATCGATATAATAACCGATGAATCCGATTGGTAAAGAAAGTAACAAAGGAGGTCCCACTGCAGTGTTAAAAATGTTAAGGCGTTTAAGAACTTAATGGTGTCGCCAAAATTTCTTATGCGTGTAATTTGTCCAGGTATGCGTCGAATACCTAGGCTGTGTATGATGTCAGTGTGTCTATACCAGAAATAATTCGCTGCAAAAATATAAACACTACCCCACTGCTGCTGTATTGCTGCTCCACCTCATAGTGCAATGCAAGCGCAGAAAAGCTCCCTCACTCTCACACATCAGATCTCCTTCGCTTCTATTTAATTGCCATCTGGTGGCACCGCAGATGACGCAGCCTCGCCGGAGGACAAGACGCTCGACTCGCAGATCAGTAATAACAGGAGCGCATCTACTTAAGATAAAAAACATCTATATGCACTGCGAACGGCCACGTCTGGGTGCTTTTTAAAATAATGTGGCATGCACGGAGGAGGATTGCGGCTTGGGTAAGACCTTCCTCCCCCCGCCAGCTGACTGCCCCCCCCTCCAAAGCCGCGCCGCATTCTGGGAAAAACCGCTCTACGCCCAAAATGGCGGCAGGGTTGAAAAGTTGGTGATGTTTCATTCCAGTTATTAAACCTCCAATTTTTAATATACTACATCCTGTGTGTTTTACTATTAAGAAAGTCCCTCGTTTTTAGGGTAGAGGGGGAAGCTGCGCTCCGTCGGACGTGTGAGTGGCGGCATCGGTGAACCGTAAGTTTTGTGTCACCCAGCAAAGTTAGCGAGCCCGGGACCTCGTCGCCCGGTTACTTTTGCATGGAAAGTGCTTACGGACGCTTTCGCCGCGGCGACCATGCCGGTAGGACTTTGGGCACCTCATACGCTAAAATGACGGCGAGGAGAATCTGCAGATAGAGATGGAGGATGACGGCAAAAAGGCAAAAAAGGTAACTTTCCCGGAGCGGCAGTCGGGGGCGGCCGTCAGCCCCGTCAAGCTCCCCGGGCACCGTACCGGGATCTACCGCCCGGTGCTGTTCACGAGTGAGAGAACTAACAGCTCGATATGTTGTTATGCCAGCCACCACTGCTGTCTGCTTTGCAGGCGGCGTCATCATAACCGGAAATCCCAACGTGTGACGTCATGCGGTGGTTACGTGGCGTCATTCGGTCGCTACGAGACGCCTGTGACTGACGAAATGATTTAAGTGTTACATTCTTATGCCACAAATACATGGGAGGGAACAGGTGCATGGAGGGACGAACATCTATGCAATACAGAACAAAAAGCAGCGCAATAAGAGACAAAACAGTGCAAGACAAAAGGGAATAGACGTAATAAAACATTAATTATTTTGGGGCAAACTGGGGCGCACGGTTTCTGCAGCTGAGAATGCAGAAGTGTTTTTGTTTATTTGATTGCTGTGGGGCACATGTGTGTTTGGATTTAGCACCATGTCTGAATAACAAGTCAATTTACGACGCTGTTAACCAGCCTGACAAATGTATTAGTTCCTCCCTACAAAACATATGTTGTAATTTTCATGTAATTTTCATGAACGTAACCATATCGTTGTGGAACTGTAGGGTGATGTATACTTTTGGAACTAGTCAGATTTGTCATGATGAAGTTGACAATCGTAAGTAAATGACACAATGACCCCTTTTCCCTAAACTACTGCCCGTTCGATATTATGAATTTTGTTAGAGTCTGTTAATCTCATTAATTATTTTAACTGATTTGGTGCTTTTTTGGAGACAGAATACTTGTCATGTTTAGTTACATAACGTCGTGTCTCAAAATAATCACTGGTGTCACTAAGGAAATAAATGTATTTTATGAACATATAGCATTTTAATATCTATAGTTATTTAGTGCATTCTATCGCATCCCCAAGTAGAAAATGAAAATGACTTCTAGCTAAACATGATTTTCAGATTGTATTTTATTATGGAAGTTAGCCTATATATATATATATATATATATATATATATATATATATATGTGTGTGTGTGTATATGTGTGTGTGTGTGTGTGTGTGTATATGTGTGTGTGTGTGTGTATGTGTGTATATGTGTGTGTGTGTGTATATATATGTATATATATATCATTTGACGTGCATGTGTATGTGTGTATAATGGAAATTATTATGATTTTTTAAATTACATTCCTTTACTTTGTTTGTTACTCATTTGCTGTTTTATGTATATATTCTATAATAAAGCAGCAAACTAGTGTAAAAACCACAAGTAAAGGAATGAGGTTTTGTTAAAAAAAACATGATTATTTCTATTCCAATGTTATATTTCTTAACCAGACACACACACACACCCAGTGTATTCACACGAGAGAATGCAGGGCAGGGCATGTAAACGTTAGACAGGATGTGACTCCCTTCTATCAGCCCAGACCAGTAGTGCGGGGAAGCACTTCTTTGGAAATACTGAGGCTTTCTTCGGCCCAGCCTGAGTGACCTGCAGGTCCCTTCAGTTACCTGTGAAGATGGTCCTCAGGCTACTTCCCAGCTTTAGCAGAATGTTTGCTCTGGTTTCACTCTTCCAATCCATTTTGCTGAACTATCTATAGTCTAGAATGGATTTTGGATATTTTTTTGTTTTGTTTGTTTTTTCCCCGTTTGTTGTATTTGGTCCTAATGCTTTATGTGTGGAGTGCTTTTTCCACAATGGTAAGTAGGGTTAGATCTTATCATGGCTCATGCGCTCAAATAAATATTTAACTAAAATGCTAATATCTCTCCAAAATAGGAAAAAACAAAACAAGCAACCTGCAGAATTATCCTGGTTGTAGGTTGTTGCTGTTGTTTTTTAAGTTGAGTTTTATTACAGTAGATGGCAGCACTTAAACAGTACATTTGTACATAAACCGAGGCTTTAAAAACGCAGTTGACTGCTTGACCATATTTGGCTAGTCACTGCTTTTCTGTTCTTGGGAATCCTCATATAGAGGCAGATAAGATGCCAGACACATTCTTTCACTGTCCCACATTTCAGCTGCTCATTTACTTAAGCCAGTGTTACTTGTTCTTATGCTTAAATTTGGTCCAGTTTTGCTTTTAATGACCAAGTGAATTAGGTAACCTCATTGAAAATTTTTAGTTTGTTTAATTCTTAGTACGGGAAGTCTCTTTGACTCACTTCACACAGGGAACCCAGCTAACTTAACATTTTGACAGATTCTTACACTGGACAGTCCACATATATCTTTTCTTTCTTTAACTTAAGAGCTTACAGATCATTAGTGTCTAATTAATGATTAATGCAACCAACTGGAAGTTAGTTGAGACAGTGATTGACAGTAAGCTGTAATTCTGTCCACCATGTATTTTGAAGCCTTGTGTTCTATTATTTTATTTAGTAGCAATTGTGAAAGATAGAACCTGAATATTATACATTCACCCATGTGTCATAGGGCTATATACATAAAATATAAATGCACCTTGAATTTGGATGTTGTTCCAAGGTTGATTGTTTCGTATGATCACACAAGGTCATGTTAAAGTCACAAGATGGTACAGATGCACGTTTGGTATTTTCTTTTTAGAGCTGCCACTCAGCCTTTATGCCATTAAGATTTCAGATTTTTTGGTTCAATTCCCATATGGGATTTTGTCCACAGTGCTTCAATGTCTAAAAGTTGTAAAAATAAACAGGAAAAGAGAGAAACATTCATTTGAGGCCCATCGGTCACTTCCAGTAATGGTGTTTGTAAGATCAAGAAAGTGAAAAGTTGTGTGTTGGTGTGAGCAGCAAGTGTATTGACAGGAAGTGGTGGTGGTTCTGCTTCCTGTTCATCTGCTCTGCCACTGCTCTGCTCCTGAGACGCTTCTTATCGCTCAGGCATGTAGAGGTAGGCGAAAGCTGCGCTCCTGCTCAGTTGGTTAGGCAGTGGCATGGGATGGCCATCACCTCCTGAATATTTCAAGACAGGCTTGAAGTTTCATGGAGAGCGAGGTAGGGCGCGCTGCTGCGGGTGGTCTTGGCCGGGGGAGGTGTGTTTCTTTGGCTTTTTGCATCTTGCATTCTTCTGCCTGCAAGTTTCCGCAAAGCTCATTTTTATACCGCGCACGTGGTCCGAGGCGCTTCTGAGCTGAAGGAAAGCAAAAACATGATTCAAATGGCTGACAGATTCAGTTGAAAGAGAAAAGGAAGTGTGAGTTTGGTTCTAAGAGGCCATAAAATCTACACAGCGCTCACCCGTAAAGATTGGAAATAAACTTTGCTGTATTTTATTTTATTAAAAGTGAAATAAGGGCGGTTGAGCAAACAGTAACATTTGTCGTATCAACTTGTCGGTGGAGATCAGCACATTGCGTTCGGGCAAAGATACTCCGCCAAGCATGCCTAACACTTTAATCCTTTAAAGCAGGAGTTCCCAACCCTTTAATGTCCGTAGAATGGTTTACATCATACAAATATTTCACGACCTGGGAGAGTTTAATCATTTCCATTTTTTGTCAGATGGTTTGAACATATATAGTTTCTTTTTAGAAATTAACTAACCCCTCCTCCAAACCCCCAGCTTTTTGCAGCGAAAACGTGGCTGTGGCCTGGAACCCGTACTTTAACGAGCTTTAATCTCTTTGATTTGGACTCCTGATTGACTGAATACAAAGCAAGATCTGTTATCAGGCTGTTAATTTGTCTGTTTTATGCTTGTGTTTGGGTGTTTTGTTTATTTTTTTGAGGTGCCCCGTGAAACAATTCGCGACGACAAGTATTTTTTACCTCTGTTGCTCTTGCAGTCTTGGTCACACCCAGCTCCCACCTTTCCTCTTCAGGTCTGCTTGTAGTTTCCTGTTTTGAGTCATTTACTTTTCTGGGCAGATGACCACTTAAAAAGGAAGCAGATGCAATATGTGATGTGTGGCATCGTGCAGCTTCGATAGCCAAAGGCAGCGTTAACCAGTCCGGTCCTTGGAGACCTGCAGACAGTTCATGGTTTTGCAGGGAGGGAGCAAAATATTGGACCATCTGTGAGTCTCTGAGGGCCGGGTTGGGAAACACTGGCCAAAGGAATTCCCGTAGGCTTCCCTTGTGCATGGCGATTAAGTGAGGGCCTTCCGGGATTCGTTCATGAGCCCCTGCGTGTCATCTTTCGTCTCTCACAGCCTGGTATTGCGTCTCCATTCAAGCGCGTCTTCCTGAAGGGAGAGAAGGGGAGGGACAAGAAGGCCCAGGAGAAGGTGACGGAGCGTCGGGCCCTACACACAGTCTCCCTGTCCCAGCCCGATCACCATGTCGACCCTGAGGTCCTGCTCAATGACTATATTGAGAAGGAAGTCAAGGTCAGAGAGTTGTCAATGTTCACTAGATACGATTCCAAAGATGCTGTCTCAGTACTTTTGAAATTCATGCCCAAGTAATTCCATAGTGTGCATTATAAAGAAGTCAACATAATTGTTGTGTTTGTTGTGTTTTTAAAGTATTTAGGGCAGCTAACATCAGTTCCGGGGTACCTAAATCCTTCCAGTCGGACAGAAGTTTTGCATTTGATTGATAATGCCAGGGTAAGGGTTTCTCCTTCGATATTTTACCAGCATGAGGTACAGAACTGCTACTGAAATGTAATGGCGTAGTTTAAAACAGTCTGACAGCTAAGATGTTCAAGATTCAGGATCCAGCTGTTCACTTCAGATTTGGGCTCCCCAGCCCCCTTTCAGGGAACAGCTAAAAGATTTTGGACTCTTTGAATTACTTCATTTGCTTTGGAAACTGCAGCCATACTTTAATAAATCTGCTTGAACCCTCCCCTGGTGATGTGCAAGGAGCCGGCTGACAGACCGTTTCCCTCCACTGTCCATAGAAGACCCACCTGCTCCCAGGTCAGCTGACAGCTGAGCAGGATGCGCTGGTCAGCCTCTCCGCCTACAACGTGAAGCTGGTGTGGCGTGATGGCGAGGACATCATCGTGCGGGTGCCTATCCACGATATCGCCGCCGTGTCCTACATCCGTGACGACTCCCTGCACCTCATAATTCTGAAGACAGGTATGGGAAGACAAAATCAAACTCACTCATCTTTGGATTTTGGCAACATGGAAGAGTACTTGGGGGGCCTTTAACTCAGTCCTTATTTGTTTTACACACTTTCTTATTTCTATTAACTTTCTTATTTCCTTATTGGTGAGCCTGTGATTGACAACGCTGGGTAATCCCACCAAATGTAGTTTTTTTTTCTTCCATTGGTACCCAAATGTGATATTTTCAGATAGTGTTCAGCACATATTTTCATGCATGCTAGCATCCATGCACAAAGCATGCAGGCTGCCTGTCCTGCCCTCAGACCCAACCCAGCTTGAGACCTCTGCCCTCTGCCCTTCAGCCCAGGAACCTGGAGGCTCCCCTTGCCCAAGCACCTGCCCGGACGCATCCAAGACCCAGACCCTGAGCTCGCTGCCCGAGAGCGGCCCCATGTTGGTGGACGTGTGCAGCCTGCTGGTGCTCGCTGTGGACAACAAAGTATGGCTATCAGAGCCCCTAGCCCAGTAGCGCAGTGATCCTGAGGCGGCTGCGAAAGTGCCTGATTTCTGACCGTGCTCTTGTTTCCCACAGGCTGCGGCCGAGGAGCTGTGTTTGCTTCTCAGCCAGGTCTTCCAGATAGTTTACACAGAATCTACCATCGACTTCTTAGACAGAGCGATATTCGACGGGGCCTCGACGCCCACCAGACATCTGTCATTGTACAGCGGTAAGTACTTTTCCTTGTTGATATACATTCTTTATGATAATACGTGTGGCACCCTTTATAGAATACAGTATGTGCTAATGAATATATACGTTAATATCAACAATGCGTGTTGAACAGTTTCCCTCAAGGGTGGTAAAGGTATTCCAGTTCTGATGTCATACACATAAATTGTCACATCACAGGAGGACCATCCGCAGGCCTCGCAAATTTTTTTTTATTCAAATGATAATAGCTTTTTTATGTAGCACCTTTTTGTACATCTGAATGCAGCTCAACATGCTTTTTAGAAAGCGCAAATAAAAAATAATAAAAGCAGAAAGAATACAAATAAAATAGAATCAAGTTAATAATAAAATAAGGACTCAATCAAACATTAGGAAATCATATTAAGATATGGAAATAAATAAACAAACAAACAGTTTTTGCTGCGTTAAACTCATATCTAAAAGCCAGGATAAAAAAAATGTTTTAATCTGCTTTTTAAAAATACTAAGAGAAGAGGCCTGACCTTTTATTCTGTGAAAACAAGCTTCGCAATGTTAATGATCGTTCCTCTTCAAGATTTTCTTCTCTCTAGTATGTTAAAAAAAAATCACGTGTAAAGTTTACTTCTGCTGCTCTGTATTCACAATTCAAGACAATCAGAATAATTTAAGTCCTTGCTATTGAATGATATGTGCGGCACGTCCTTGCTATTGGTCAATATGTGTGGCTCTTACTTGCTATTGGACGATATGTGCGGCGCATTCGAAAGAAATTTAACAAAAATTAGCGAGGAGGAGAAAAGAGAAGAAAAACCATTTGGTAGATAATAAGCTATAGCTAAATAGAATTTATTATTTTGGGTAATTTTTTTGTTTTTTAAACACCACAATATTTATCAGAAAATTTTCAAATGTCATGACTTTTTTTCCCAAGTTCATTCAGCCCTTCAAGTTGACCGTAGGGTTTAATGTGTTTAATTTACAGATGACTCCTCAAGCAAAGTAGATGTGAAGGAGCCCTACGACACTGAAGAATTGTAAGTCTTGAGAAGCTTTAATTCCAATTTTAGGTTGTCATTCTCTTGCCTGGGGCGGTTACATTCAATGGAAACAATGAGAAGCAGGTTTAACCAGTCAGACAATTTGTCACGATGAAGTTGACAATCATAAGTAAATAGCACAATTTCCTAAACAACTGCCATTTTTCACCAGCTAGTCAGTAATCCTTTATCTTGCTAACTTTCCCCATTCAACATGTGGACCCATGGTGACCAGGATTGCAATGCGGTGTCAGTCACTGGCTCAGTCTTACTTCCCATTAGCAAAACCGATTGACGCAATCCCATCAGCCATGGGTTTCAGATCTTCTAATTTTAGAATGAGATGGATAATGTGATTGTGAGGAGCCTTACATACTCATCCCAAAAGCAAGAGAGAAATGGATTCATTTACATTTACAGATATTCCTACAACACTGGTAATTTTTGGACTGGTGTCTCTGAAATTCTTTGGAAATCAGAAGGGAAATGGAACCAAATTTAACCACAGCAAGTCAAATTCAAATGTTGAAAAGGCTAAGATAAAAAAGATGGCTTCCTGCACTGACACCAGGGTCATGTTTTCTGAAAAAGCAGAGTTGGTGCCCACGAGCTTGGTGATATTTATTTTACCACTCCCGTCTGCCCCCGCACAGCCCCTTCCAGGGCCCTCTAGACATGGGAGGAGACTCCTTGGCCTCATCCCCCTCCACACCAGCGTCTCCGCAGGCACACGCCACCAGTGACAGCGAGCTGAGCACCACGGCTGCAGAGCTGCTACAGGACTACATGACCACGGTACGCTAAGGCCCAGGGTAGAGTTAGTCTGGCTGGAGCCCCGGGTTTCAGATGTGAGGACTTTATATCCTCCTAGTTTGAATGTTCTTCATAAAGAATCTGCCAAGATCCCAAGTCAGGGAATGTAGGCACCTAGAAATGCTGCTTTTTACAGTATCTCTTAGTTCCTCTTTGACAGACCTGTCTTGATTCCTACCGTCTGTTCGCCTGTCCAGCTTCGCACCAAGTTGTCCTCTCAGGAGATCCAGCAGTTTGCCACGCTGCTGCATAAGTACAGGAACGGCTCCTCCATCCACGAGTTCTGCATCAACCTGCGGCAGCTCTACGGAGACAGCCGGAAGTTCCTCCTCCTGGGTAAGGGTTTGTGGTCCTGCTCCTAGGTCTGTTTTTGCAGAGCTTCACACAACAAATTATTGAAAAATAACGGCAGCATGTGTTCCTTCCATTTGTTTTTATTTTGCTTCTCTCTTGCTGGGCTAGATGAGGATGTCCACCAAAAGGAATTATTCATTCGTTATTGGACTTTTGTAGCATCCGCCAGGTTCTTTATCCCTTTCCATTTCTTCTGCACTCCTTTTGTGTCCCCTCTGTAGGACTCAGGCCCTTCATCCCCGAGAAGGACAGCCAGCACTTTGAGAACTTCTTGGAGACCATCGGTGTAAAGGACGGGCGGGGAATCATCACCGATAGCTTTGGGAGATACCGGCGGACCCTGAGCACCACCTCTAACTCGACCACCAACGGCAATGAAGCGGCAGAAGGTGTCGACGAGCAGCCAGTAACCACCGAAGGCGACGATTGGGACCGCATGATCTCGGATATCAGCAACGACATCGAGGCGCTGGGCTGCAGCATGGACCAGGACTCCTCGTGAGGAGGCCGACCTGGGACGGTCGCAACATGGATGCTCTGAGGACCGGACGCCATTTTAGCAGTATTGTAGCCGAGTTCGATGTCCTCCGTATCTCTTGCCTTGTTGTAGCCTGTAGAGTGTGACAGCTGGCGCCGAAAGCTTCGCGCACACGGGTGACCCTGTATCGGCAGTATCTGCTGAACCTTAATGAGGACACGTCTGAGCCGCCTTACGAGAACCCACGTAGACCTCCAAACTTCAAAGGCTTGAAGAAAGTTCAGAAGTCTTGCTTTTATATAGCTGCGGTTGTAATATCATCATTTGGTTTGTATCCACCACCCCCAAGGTCACTGTATCCTGAAATGTATGCAGAGTTTGAGAGATTGTGGCTAATTCTGAAGCATGTTTTACTGTTTTTTTTTTTTCCTCTTCACATTGCAAGATGTACTCAATGCTTCTTGCGGCTGCCAGTCTGACCCGATTATTGGTAGCTGCACGTTACATTTACAGTTGATGCTTTGCTTTCGATTACACGAAGGCACTGTTTATTTGATGCTCGGCCGCTTCCATTGAGTGCTCCTCTTAGACATTGGGAAGAAGAGCTAAATTTGACAAGGCCAGTCTATGGTTGATAATTTTTAAGATTCCTAAATCCCTTTGTGTGTTTTTCTTTAGGCTCTGGTGTCAGAGTTGCATCACCATAAAATTTCGCGCAAGGCTTTGGTCTGTGTTTATTTCAGTTGGGAGAATAACTGCTGAGTGCATGAACCAGCTGAAAAGTATCGAAAGGGCAATGAATCCCGTCACCAGGCATGTCAGTTCAGGATTGTCATGTTTCAATGCACCACTTAGCCTCACATCTGCAGTGCAAATTTCCAGCAAATAAATTTGAATAAAACATAAAAGTGTAATAGGAATGTCACATACTCCCAGCAAATACAATAGTAGAAAGTTATCCTGCTGGCTTAAAACTTGACTTTAAAAATTGATATAAAAGAAACCGAGAAATGGTTCCCTAAATATGTGCCGTGTGACATGAAGCAGCGTCTAGATTTTTTCAGTTATGTTAGAAATTAACAGAATTTATTAAAAAAACAAAAAAAAAAAAAACAAGAGTGGCCTTAATTCCTCTACAACATTTCACACAGAAAGCCTTTGAGAGACCTTGGCTAAGTAAGGATACTAGAGAACAAATTACTGAACTGTCTCTCATAGCTATTATTTTTCAATACCCTGATGTCAGATGAACAGTCTGTTGGATATAATGTCTTAAACTCACTGTCACATCATTTTTTTCTGTTCGTTAACTCAGTGCTTAGCAGCAGTTTTGTGCTGCTAGATTCCTCCCCCGGACTGATTCCCAAACCTCGGTTCCGCTTGATTTTGCATTCAGATGACACGAGCGGTTATTTATATACCCAGTCAGGGGTTACTCAATGCCAAAAATGCAGAAATAAAACTCAAAAAGAATTACCCCTATTAATGCCTTCTTACAGAACTGCATGTTCTTAACAGATTAAAGGGGAAACACTTGTCAGCAAGTTTGAAAGCAACTACTTTCCTAAACGCCAGATGCCTTTAAAAAACAGAAAACATACACCCACTATGGACAAACTCACGCACTTTTGCAAAATGAAAATAATTTGGAAGGAAGCTGGGACCTAATCCTCATGTAGAGAGACTTTTAGAAAACATGCGGTTGTCTCACGGTCCAAGATATTTATGTCACACTGCAATATAAAATGCAGCAATTTGCTCTGTATAAGAGTGTCTGTTAAACTAATAAATGTAAACATAGATCCTGTAAAATCATGGAAGTTGTCTAATGTGTTTTGTTGATTTTCAAAGCCAGTGTAAACTGATGTGGTGATACATTTGATACTTTTCATCCCCATTACGTTTGCTGTGATGCTCTGCTCGCTTGTCTGAGAAGCTTGTCCTTGTCACACCCCATCTTCAGGGCAGTTATTGACTTCCACCACCCCAAAAATGAGAAATGGAGTGAAGATAGGCTAGGTGCTGGACTAAGCCCGGATTTGTTTGTTAGGTTGGATTTGCAGGGTTGCGTTAGCAGTGTGGGGTCTTTAACTTGCCTTCCTCAATTTAATGAAACTTTGCTTTTATGGCCTAGTCAACATTTTAAATTAGACTGTCCCTCTGCTATTTTTCTCTAATCCTAAGAAATATTTCACCTTGTTATTAATCTATATTTGAAGTCCTGGTTCGTGGTGGTAATTACGAGATGGATACCGCAGTAAGGGTCCTTCGGTGAGTACATTTTGTGGCAGTACTGTACTACTCTCTGTTAATCTGCAACGGAATAAAGAGCCAAGAGGTAGGAAACCGCACCAGTTTTGTGAGAAGTTGTACTGTAAATCTGCAACAAACGCTTGTGGCGTAACTAATGCTCTAGTTTATGCCTTTATTTCATTTGGGGTTTTCTAAAGAATAACTGAGCATGTGAACTATGCCTAACATTGAAGGTGTTGAGCATTATTGTGGTCAGAGAACACAGCCTCATGCCTGCTGACCCAAAGGGGTGGCTATATTGTGTAGCGTTTGTACCACTGGAAGGCAGAGCATGCTATGGAAGTGCTGTTCCTCTACCTCCGCTTTCCCACCAAAATGGCCGCCCGTCCACCATCTATCACACATAACCGGGAATGTTTTAACTGTCCGCAACATGATTTTGAACTAGACGAGGTTTAAAGAGCTTTTTTTTCTCAATTTAACTTTTCATTTTATTTTGTATGTGCTGGTTTGTGTACTGCTTTGTGTATAAAATTCTGTCCATTGCTTTTTTTTGTAGAATATTTTCATTGTGTGATAAAGATTGATTTGCATCACGCCTTTGTTGTGTACTTCTGTATTTTGTGCATAAGTCTTAACCAGAGGGAGTCACACCTTCTCACGTTTCATGTTTTTCTATAAATTCCTGCTCCATTAGAAAACAGAGGTCATTATTTGTTCTCAGCACAAGCCCAAAGGCACCGCATGGCTCCTTGGTGGCGCTAGAGATCCTTGACTTTCTCAGGCATGGTTGATTACCTGCCGTAGGTCCGGTCCCTCTCAAAGGGTGTGAGACATTAAATGACCACATGGCAGGGAAACCGGGAGACCCCAGCCATCCAGTCTATTTTGGTAAATACCCAGCAAGCGTGCAATGAACAATGGGGATCCTTCACAGGGAATGTTCCATTTTTGGGTGTCTTTACCTCAACTGGCATGATGATTTTATTACTGGCTAATTCGAAGACTGGAGTTTGGTTTTGAACCCCCTACATTAATGTGCACACATTTCTGGTGGAATGTTTCAGCTGAAATATGGCCTTTGTAGAATTATTGCAAAGGAACCAAGTAAAGTCTGCCCAAATCATTCTATCCCGTGACCACTACAGGCCCTTAATCTTCCTCTTTTATGCATGCTATATGTATGTTGGTGTTTGAGCAGTATGTGGCACAGTTGGCTAAGCCTCTGTGGTTTTGACCAGAATTTCCCTGGCTCCAACCCTGGCTTAGACAGCATAGTCACATGTCTGCGGGCACTTGAGCAAGGCCCTTAACCCCTAGCTCCCAGAGTGCTGACCCAGCACTGTGCGCCTAGTGGGGACCAAGATGGGTTAAGCAGAGAAAGATTTTCTGCACAGGGATTAATTAATTCTGTGGAATTGAGGCTTAATTCCTCACCCATCGATGTTGTAAAGTATTGTTGGCTTAATGAAGAAAACCAGCAGCGATTTGGTCAGCATGCGACTAAGGTCAGTAATGATGTGGAGTGGCACTTGTTACCGTGGCGAGCCTCTGCAGCAGCTTTGGACAGGTCAGGAACCCTAAAGTCCCTCGCTGGTGGCCTTGCGTCTGCTGTAGCGGGGCTGGCTGAGGGCTCCTGT
This sequence comes from Stomatorhinus ivindoensis, assembly GCA_019775895.2. Taxonomy (NCBI): domain Eukaryota; kingdom Metazoa; phylum Chordata; class Actinopteri; order Osteoglossiformes; family Mormyridae; genus Stomatorhinus; species Stomatorhinus ivindoensis. The sequence goes on from JABFEB020000039.1 coordinate 14,825,236, forward strand.
GGGATCTATAGCACAGCCGGTCTGGAAGGGGGCATTAGAGTGGTATGAAATTACTGCTTAATTAGGGGACAAATTAAATAATTAATCACGCACTAAAGTGATCAGCGCGAACACATGGTGATGGTTACAAAACATACTTTAGAATGCATTAAAATGATTCATTAATGAGTTAATCATGCTGACATAATTTTGACACAATGATTTGAAGCATTTCTTGATTTGTGTTTGAGGGAAAACAAATGTGTGTGTAACACAAAATGGGAGCCACTGACACAGAGAGCTGACTGCATCTTATTTTCTAACAATACAGGCATTAAGCACTAGGTGACACTAAAGCATTCTGGGAATCCCTGTGCATTACCACAAAATAATAATAAATACCCAAATACTGTCCCACTTTACAGACGCTCATGACGAATCACAATGTTACACAACAGCTATGACTGGATGCATGAAAGGCCGATTTATAACTAGCTAAACTCTAAGAAATCGCTTCAGTTTTTTTGTGCGTGTATCTATCCATCCACCCATCTTTAAACCACTTCTGCTGGGTGATCTTAGCATTTTTACTCAGAGTATTTTTGCAACAAAGTACAGTAACTGCAAAACTATGCCTAGGGATTTTCTCACAGGGAGTAGAAAATATAAAAGCCCAAACTGCCAGCACAGGCAATTGAAAATAACCCTCTGAGCTATTAAGGAAGGCAATGGAGTAAAAATCCACGACTGTACTATTGCAAATAACATTTAAAAAAAATCTTGATTGATGAATTGATGACGACTGAAGCTGGATACCAGTACAGTGCAAGAAAGACAGGGATAATAGTTTCTACTCCATCGCCACCAGGAATGTATTGATTTATCACTAACCGCACACGTTGCACAATCGACTTCTCCGTAGACCTGCTTAAAATGCAAAACATCCTCGTTGACGCCAGCAGGCAGCACGGACGTCACACGTGTCCCTGGTGCACGATGCAGGTAATAATGAGGGGTTAGCTTGATGCTAACTGCCATCACCTTACCCCACCGTTACTCATAAATCATTGCACCCACAGAGGAATTCCCGGAGATTGTTGATGAAAGACGCAGTCTTAAAGGTGACACAGAAAGCGTGTGCACGTGACCGGCTTATTTCCACACGCCTATGCGAGAAAGTACCTCTCTCGTAATGCCGTGCTCCAGTTTGCCAGGGATGGGATGTAAATGCGGTATCTATGTTCCCAGTTAGTGTCCCAGAGGAACTGGGGAACAGACAGTGTACCTCAAAGGGGTCTAGCTACAGGGAGACACCAATAGCCCCCCATTATCACCAAGATCCCCAGGGGGTAAGGGGGTCTCCCACTGTCTGTCTGACTATTTATATGTGTATGCATGTTTATATATATAACTACTATTAAATAATGGAGATCAGATCTGAACTCTGTCATCTTGCATCTTACTTAGAGTTCTCCATAATGTTGGAGCACAGAGTGGGACTGATATACAAACCATTGGAGTTTGGACCCAATTGCCATCATTGATTGCTTTATTGTGACTACAAATCCATGGTAATTATCATCTGAGTTGACAGAATGCAGTGTTTGATGTGTTGATATTATTTACTACAGAATTCTGTGCCATACTTCCTCTGACATTCTTCGCACTGTTATCTATCGTTGTCATTTATTTATTGTTACTTTCTATTACTGTCTAAATGTGTCACAACATTACCCCATCTATCTATATCTATCTATCTATCTATCTATCTATCTATCTATCTATCTATCTATCTATCTATCTATCTATCTATCTATCTA
>JABFEB020000039.1:14829458-14840922 GCA_019775895.2 Stomatorhinus ivindoensis
GGGGGGGGGGGGGGGGGGGGAGGGGGGGGTTCGAGATCCATCCGCCTGGCCCCTGCCCCTCTGCCCCCTGCTGTGGACACTAGCAGAGGGAGAAGCGGCGGGAGTTGATGTTCATCTTGGTGACGCCGATGAGCCGGAGGGGGGCGGAGAGGCCGAGGCCCGGTGTGACGGGGAAGTCGCACAGCAGGTCCGAGAGCTCGTCACGCTCCTCCAGCTCCAAGGTGGCGTCGTTGAGCATCCGGCGGTGCAGGTGGCACGTCTGCTCGATCCTCAGCTTGCTGATGTCGCTGCGCAGCCGCATGAGCTGCCGGGCGAGCTGCTGGTCCTGTGCGCGCATGTCTGCCTGCACAGATGGAGTGGGGGACAGGGCGTGACTGCACAGGCTATGCAACTCGTGCTAGGAAAAGCTAAAGATTATGACGGGATTATTTTCCTGGCGACTTTCTCTTGTTCCCGTTCTCTGCTTTCCCGTTTAAGCGTCGATGGATCTTAATAGCGTAATATTATGGCCGACGGGAAACATGGAGCTGTTACCCATGACGAGCAACCACAGAAATGTGCTACGAATGCAGGCCTGGGATTCGGCTGGAACAGAGTTGTTGTTTCTTCAGAGGCTTCACCTGGCAGAAGACAAAACTGACAGTCCAGTTTGTCTCCACCAGTGGCCCGGGAAGGGAGAGATGCAAGTGTTTATAGAGTGATTCTGAATTGATGGTACACAGGGGTGGAAAGTTAAGATCGAGGGAAGAGAAAAGATGGTGGGAGCACTGGAGGAAGAGGCAGCGACGCAGTCACCACGGGAGCCAGCTGACCCGACAGGCAAAGCAGTTTGAATGGCGAGACGGGCAAGGCAGTAGGAAACTGTGCCTCTCCTCTGACATGCTCCCCTTTCACGTGTCTGGCTTTAACGGCCCGTGAACGAAAGCCAAAGACCACGTCAGTGGGTGAACAGGAAGTGGACACGTGTGTGAACGAGGCAGCAAATCAGAGCTACCCTCTCCTGCAGCAGATTTATGTGTTTGAGCTGATTCTCTGATTGTGCTGATAGCTTGTGCTGACCCTCTGATTGTACTGATAGCTTGTGCTGACCCTCTGATTGTACTGATAGCTTGTGCTGACCCTCTGATTGTACTGATAGCTTGTGTTGATCCTCTGTACTGATAGCTTGTGCTGATCCTCTGATTGTGCCGATAGCTTGTGCTGATTCTCCAATTGTGCTTATAAGCTTGTGCTAATTCCATGCCACTGCTGATTCCCTGATCACATCCATTGTTTGTGAAGCTTGTTCGATTTTCTGGTGACATGCAGTTATCACACTTGTATTTGTCAACAGGAAGGCTGCTTGGGAGAGCTTATGGTCGCAAATAGAAGTGCAACTACTGTATGTCTATTAGAAAGCTGCAAGCACTCCTAAAGCAATGGATGTTAAGGATGATAATTGAGCTGTGTTCAATAGTTTGATTAAGTAAGCCATCCATGCCAAGTTTACCAGGTATATCACAATTAAAAGGAAGCTTGTTAATCGTAAAACCCAGGTAACATATAACATGCCTGCCCCATCACCCTTCAGTAAACCCTTACCAGTTCCTTCCTGAGCCATTCAAGGGCCTCGTCAATGTTGTCAAACCCTTTCAGACTTGCTGGAGGCAGCTGACCCTCCCGGACCAAACTGGAGTTTACGGTGCTTCGTCTGGATCTCCTAGAAGCTCCCCTCTGCTCCTCTGACTTGGTCTGGCCCTGATCCCGGACCAGCCGATCCTGGGCATTCTGAGTCTCAAGCTGGGCCTTCCACTCCAGATAGGACGGCCTCCTGGTCTCCAGCCTCAGCTTCTCTGTCAGTGCCTTTAGACTCCTGAGGTGGTCGTCATGGGGACCAGCAAGTTCTGGTCTACCTGCAGCCTCTGTGTCACACTGGGGTGTTGCAACTGCATCCATGGTTAATTCACCATTTAAAACCTGAAAAAAGCCAAACCTGGAAAAATCAAAAGAAATCTGTATCATGACCTTTTATGTTTTATTCATTAACATCCAGACAAACAAATTTCTCCTTTTGGAATCATGAGCAAGTGTTGACAAAGTTATTTCCACAAAATGAGAATTCTTCTACTCTACCAAGGCAGACGGAGGTGATGAAGTGACATACCATGGAAATGTACAGGATATAGAGGTGGAAAGTTCAGGTCCAGAAAGTACAAATCCCGACCAAGATTTTGTTTCAGCCAACTAATTCAGTACTCTGTGACTGTGACTCTTTATACTCAAGTGGTTGGTTGAAATAAAATATTAGTCTGGATTTGTACTTTCTGGAACTGAACTTTCCACCTCTTCTTTTCCTAATTGTTCACTGAATCACTGCTCCTTCAATTCCTCCATCATCTCCACTAGCTCTGAAATGGATGACACAAATACGGTATCCTTAGCCGAGTGGACCCAAAGTCCAGAAACTATGTGCTGAACCCTGTATTGCGTAAAAGAAAATATTTATCTGTTAAACAGTAACTTCTGCTTTTTCATTCTGGTACAGCAAATGGTGCTTACTGTTTCTACATACAGCAGAGAATACATGCAAACAGTCATTAACCGGTTCATAAGCACTAATACATCAACACTTGCTTCTAAATGAAGCCAAAATGTCCACCATTAATAAAAAAAAACACACAAGACAAACTAAGGGTTAGGGTTAGGATTAGAATAAGTATTCTGACAGTTGAGAAAGAGCATACTTCATTATATATAATATTTCGGCATCATATAATTCAGCATCGCAGTTGGAACTTCTGCACTCCATAATCAACTGGTTCCCATACCAACAGGTGGCATCAAAAGTGTTGACGCTCCTGGTACGCAATCAGGGTACTCATTTCAGGGTACTCAATCAGGGTACTCATTTCCAGCACCTTACTGCACTCACAAATACTGGGACAGCAAGATGGCAATCACTCAAACTCCCATTTAACTTCTTGCGAACCATGGAATTAAACATTCCATACCTGAGATGAATCTCAAGTCTGAGAATGCAAAGACTGAACTTGTGGTCTTGGCAGGACCTGCTAACTTGCATTCCAAGAACAAACTTGGGGTGCAATTAATCATCAGATTGGTTTCGTACTGCAAGGATGCAACCGATGTATCCTTGATATTTGGAGCAGATTTTTACCGGCCTCTGTACTTAGTATTGGAACTGGTCTTTGGCAGTGGACGATGACGAAAAACGGATGCCCAAGAACACAAGTATAGTCAAGACTGAGAATAAATTGGGCCAACAAGCCATTGAGAAAGAAAATGGTAAGTGATTCTGATAACCAAATGAAGCTTCATGAACCATTCGCTATATTTTTTGACCCCACTAGATGGTGCTCTTACTTTGCTTTGGGGAATACTTTGAGTTCTTTTTTGAACAGAGAGCACCATCTAGCGGGGTCAGAAAATACAACAAATGATTCATCAATCTTCACTTGGCCATCACTTACATTTATGGAGTGCTCTTCAAAAACACCATGACTTGCCTTGGTGTTGTGTACTGAAGACCAAATACACAACACCAAGTTCGCAAAAAAAATATAGTGGTATCAGGAAGTGATTACAGGGTCTGTGATACAGCACAGGTTACAGGTTACAGGTTTGCTACATGACCTCTACCTCCAAGACATGACAGTTTTGAATACCTTCAGTTTTCAGAAGTGCTTCTCAATAAGTGAGCTCCATTCTACTGAGCACGATCCATCTTTCCACTCTATTTTCTTGAAAAGATATGGCACACATGCTTTGAAAGACAGCTAAAAAAAGAATCAGCTTCCAATAACAGATAACTACTAGGTTCTAAGTGGTTAATTAAAGGAAATGCCATTTATTGACAAGTATTTGTTGGATTTCTGATACTATGCAGGTGGTATCTTCCATTTTTGGACTCAGCAGAAGTATTCTATAAGCAGGAAGTACTGCATTGTGCATTTTTAACACAGTAGTCAATTCAATCTGTGGCTCTGCGGGCTTAGCCACTGTGCCTGTGATCAGAAAGTCACCAGCTCAAGCCCAGCCTGAGTGAAATATTTATGTCTTTGGGCCCTTGAGTAAGACCCTTAACCCCCAGCTCCATGGGTGCCACTGCAGGTGGCTGCCCTTCACCGCCAACTTTGCTCTCACCTACATATGTGTCTGCGCACGTCATGAAAAGCAAGATGGGGTAGGCAAAAAGAGAATTTTCCCCATGGGGCAGAATAAAAGCATTATTACTAGTGAAAGCATAATCAGATCAACATCCTAATGAAAAGAATGTGAATCTGACCATTCCGTGGAACTTTGCATAGATTTAAACACGCAGGTGACTAGTGGAACTGCATTTTATACCAGCCATTATGATTTCATTTAACCGTAAACATGCACAGTCAGTTCCCTTACTGTGATCTACCACAGAGCCACCAAACCGGCCACACAGAGGCCAGCCAATACATGCTTCCTGTAATCCTCCTGGCCGCCTGCTCACTATCACTTACTCTCACCGGTTCCTAACCAACTTTCGCGCAAGTGTGTGAGGCACCCTCCCCTGGTCAAGACCTGAGAAGCATGATCTATGAAGACGAGACCGGCATTCTCCTTCCTTTCCACGACAATGCGGTTATTTTAATATATCGTTTGCTGTCTTCCAAGCAGCTCAGCGATTTAGTGGATGAAACCGCTGGACAGCCTGAGTGAGGGGTGGTAGGAAATCTGAGATTCTGGTGAATCCAGTACACATCTTTCCAAGCCTTTGATTTCTATAGACATTACAATCAAACAAAGCCCAGCCTTGCAAAGGAAATCCTTCACATTATGCATTTGCGTGCAGCTCATGCAAGCCTGTACATTAGAACCATGACAATGAATGATAATGACCTATGTAGTCAGGCTATTTATATAGCAGTTAGCACACACTGATTCAGAAAATGGATTCACACCCCGAAGCCATAAGAGGCATGCGGTCATTGGACCTTTGAGATAAGGAATGAAGTCAATAAAATATCCCACTGCATTAAGCCGTTGTGGTTTAAAGAGCCAGTATATCCCCAGAAGAATGACTGACCACACCCTTTGCTCTATAACCTAGTGATCTGAAGCTGGTACAATTCTTCACAGAATTACCCTGCTTATTAAAGTGATTTTTTTAAGCGAGGGTTCTGAAGCGGCTTGGAGGTGGACATCAGTAGGTTTCAGATGCTCGTCGTTCGGTGGTGAGACACCGTCTCAGGTAAGTGTAGATAGCAGGAAAGCCAATGACACGCTGTACCATGGTAATCAACTCACAGCACACATCAACTCACAGCACACATCTAATCCACGTGCTGCCAGAATCTTCTGAGCTTTTCACTCTCGGTCTCTCTTTCCTCTCTTTTGGGATTAATTTCAAGGCAATAACTCAGAAGTCTCCTGTCATAGAGCCATATAGCACCACATTACATACTCAATTCTCTCATATGATCACTGATGTTCATTGTTAAGCTACACAAATTGATCTTTGATTGAAAAGCTGTGTTTTAAATGGAAACACACTCATGCAACAACAAACAAGATTAGTCGTTGTTGACTGTATGTCGTTTACGAAAGAAAACAAATGAGTGATTTGTTGATAGGTCAAATAGTCCTACAGTACGTGATTAACTTGGCTGCAGTTCAGGGTTAACTTCAGGCCTGCTGTGAACTTACAGCCACTCCTGTGTGACTAGAGGTTTGCTGTGTCTTCATTTTTCTGACCATCTTTGGGCTTCTTCAGGTTCCTTCGACCTAGAGGTGTAACTTTTCCACATGCTTACTATGATAAAAGCTGAATACAGAGTCACAAGTACCCAGTTAAAATGAAAAAATACTAGAAACGTTTCTAATTTTTTTTCTCTTTTTCTGATGAGTGGCTCATGATCATATTTTTAAAAAGCCCTGACAAGGCCGTAATGAGAAAGCCTGTTACATTGGCTCAACAGAACTTAGATGGATGGAAAACCTGCACAGATTGCCGCTGGTCATGGGTTGAAACCGACCGGCTTATGGTGACACAATAAGCACATTATTGTGCAATATTGTCAATCTGCGGGCATGTTGTAGGCTTATTCTGCATTTTATTGTTCGCATTATATGACGTCTATCCGTACCACTCTTTTTGGAAACTTTTTGGAAATTATCATCTGCTGAATATAAAAACTATGCGTGACTATGCGTATCAGTGCACGACAATGCTGGAGAAAGCAGAGTAACAATACAGAAGAAGGCGCAAATCAACCCGTAAGCTCCGAAGTAGAGTAAACGACATGTGATTAGCATCAGCATAAAAAGTGCAGATATTAATATTATAAACCAACAGCCCGGTAGCGAGGTTCAGATTTTAAATAAATAAATAGTAATAAAACTTATATCGCTTTAAGTGCAGATTTAAACCGGACGGATAAATAAAACGGCTATATCCGTAATCACAGTGTTTCATTTTATAGGTTAATCTATATTCATTTATATGAAGGCATTTCACAACATAAAACGTCGATATGGCGATCGCAGTTCCAAAAAAAACTTCATAAAGTTGTTTAGAGGAACGTTATAACTGCGACTGATTGTGACAAAAATCCGCGGACTTACCTGTCAGATTCCAGATGTTGTTATTGCATGCGATTCCACCTTTAAAGTTGCTTTAAAGTGACTCTAAACTGTGCCTTAGGTAGTGGGCAAAGCACCGGCAGCTTCAGCAGTATGAGAGGAGGTCCCGGTGGGGGTTGGTCGGGGCTTTGGTTGCCCGGAGACAGTGAGGTCATCCCCGGCAGGTCCCTCTATTCTACTCGCTACAATAAAGGACGAAACTTCTATAGCCAGCAAAGGGAACAGAGAGCCGGCGGTGCGCATCCCTCTCCGCCCCGTCCTAAAGCCGTCCGCTTTACATCGACGGGCTGACTGCTTACCCCGGTTACCCGATACAGGTGTTTAGGGGCTGCTGTGATTTGTTACAGCGGTCCTCTGGCTGAGCTGTTTTAGCAATATTAAGGTTATCATTATACACTGCTGAGCAGGCGTCTTGAATCCGTCGCCACCATGATGCGGACAAACATTCATTGCAGACGTTGACCCTCATGTGTTGAAAGGAACTCATAAAGTTCTTATTTATTTGCAGACTCAGGGTCCAAACATTCCATGCACATATACAAAACATATTACATTCAAATACACACAACACATTTGTACATAAAAAAAGTGAAAAAACGTACAGTTGTGTATTCCAACATTTCCAAAAGATAGTGGAATAGCATGTATATATCGTTTCATAGGATCAATTAAAGTCGTAATAATTCCATTCCTTGACTCAGCTAGCCTGCACATAAATGTATGCATGAGGTTCCTGAGTAGAGCTTGAAATGTCAAGATCAAGGTCAGTCAAGATTACTTAATTTAAAATTAGCCTACCTTAATTTTAACTGTGATTTGCAAACAGCCAACGAAATAAACCCTATAGTAGGGTATTTATTTTTCTTAATATTTGAAAATTGTCAGCAACACACGATAAAACAATTGCTTTGTTTTTAGTAACCTGGTAACCAACCTTGAATTTTGAGCTTTACATTCCCCTTTCAAAAATTTAACATGATATCATCACATCATTATGGTTGTACTGCATTGTGCTTTCAGTATTGTTCTATAGTATGCATATGATTATACATTCATGGTATAATGGTATGCATATAGTATATGCTCCTAGTGATTGAACAGTATTTTATTTTATTAAACTAAGGGACTTCAATCTGATACTATAGTATTCTGTAATGTCCCATTGTATTTATGCTATTTAGTACTCACGGTATTGCCATGAAGCAAATATAATATAGTTCTTGTACTAAAAAGTAACTGCATTGTAACCCTTTGAACTGCGATCATCTGAGTTGTAGTGATGGAATCTGAGAATTTCACTTAAGCAATTATGATGCTGCAGTATATTTTCAACATTTCAAATAAAGACACAACCTGTGTTTGGATAAAAATGTTTCCTTCAGTTTCTGCCATTGAAACACTTATAATGGTAAGTGGTTAACTTGTGAGGCATGTGCCTATCAAACTGTTAAAGTGTGTTCTTCACTGAGCCCAAAGATATACACTTCATGCTTGGTGAATTTAATTTAATTAATGATGTCTAATTTCAGTTCTGTATCTTTACAATAGTATGGTAAGCATTATATAAATACTATTTACACTAAGTTTGTATTAACCAAATTATAACATATTTAAAAACATGTTACTACCATGGTGCTATAGAAAAACTTAATGGATTACTATTCTATTTTAACTGAAGATACATTGTAATGCTATATAGTATATCATAGTACAGTGCATCTGGTAAGTATTCACAGCGCATCACTTTTTCCACATTTTGTCATGTTACAGCCTTATTCTGCCACCAGTGTGTGAGTGTGAATGTGAGGCATAAATTGTACACTGCTTTGGTACTCGTAAGAGTAGAAAAAAGTGCTATATAAATGCAGTCCACTTACCATTTATTCCAAAATGGATTCAATCCATTTTTCCCCTCAAAATTCTACATGCAACACCCCTTAATAACATGTACATAAGTATTCACAGGCTTTGCTCAGTACTTTGTCGATGCACCTTTGCCAGCTATTACACCCTCAGGTCTTTGTGAATATGATGCCAGAAGCTTGACACACCTATCCTTGGCCAGTTTGGTCCATTCCTCTGCAGCACCTCTCAAGCTCCACCAGGTTGGATGGGAAGCGTCGGTGCACAGCCATTTTAAGATCTCCAGAGATGTTCAATGGGATTCAAGTCCGGGCTCTGGCTGGGCCACTCAAGGACATTCACAGAGTTGTCCAGCAGCCACTCCTATGATATCTTGGCTGTGTGCAGCAGGTTTTCATTCAGGATGTCTCTACATTACTGCAGTCATCTTTCCCTCTATCCCGATTAGTCTCCCAGTTCCTGCCACTGAAAACCATCCCCACAGCATGATGCTGCAACCACCAGGCTTCGCTGTCAACTGTGGGACCTTATATAGACAGGTGTGTGCCTTCAAATCATGTCCAATCAACTGAATTTGCCACAGGTGAACTTCAGTTAAGCTGCAGAAACATCTCAAGGATGATCAGTGGAAACAGGATTGAAACAGAATGGAAACAGGATGCACCTGAGCTCAATTTTAAGCTTCCGGGCAAAGGCTGTAAATACTTATGTACATGTGTTTTCTCGGTATTTTTATTTTGAATACATTTGCAAAAAATCTCAAAGTAAAATTTTTTTCACATTGTCATTATGGGGTGTTGCGTGTAGAATTTTGAGGGAAAAATTTATTTAATCCAATTTGGAATGAGGCTGTAACATTACAAAATGTGGAAAAAGTGATGCAATGTGCATAGTTTCCAGATGCACTGTATATAGGTGGCCAATTACAATGGTTTTGCTATAGTACATAGTACTACTACTACGCTATTACTTTGATGATAATACCATAGTTTTTTCTTAGGGTATCCGAATGTGTTACACAGGTTTTGCATTGCTTCCAAATGAGAAACACACACGATTTAAGTAGTCAGTAGAAATATGTTAAGAAAAAGAATGTACATAAAAGAGTGATCTATACCACGATCTATACACGCTCTGTGGCAGTGGTATTTTGTAATACAGTTGTTGAAATGAATAATTCAATAGAACCACAACCATTCAGCAGTTCCCTTCACCAGAAGCTGGCCAGTACTTCTTCTTTTATACCTCTGTGTTATTTGGAAATGCAGCCCAAGACTCACTCTGATCCGACAGCAGCACTCAAACAGATGGGACGCTGATCTCTGTCTCAGTCTCTAATTACTTGTGTAGTACTAGGCACCATCCTGAAGAGCCTGCAACAAAATTGCTGCAAATTAAAATTAAAGGCAGTCAAAGCTTTGGTGGGGACTTAGTTAGCACACCATTTCTCCAGACTTTACAGGAACTGTAGCATTGAATAATGTACAATTATTTAAATAACTGAATAGCAATATGTGATAGTGTAATAAAACAGGGCATCTTGTCCAAACTGCCGGACTGTGGGTCACTGAGGCCCAGCAAACATAAGATGCTAACAGCTAAGGTCCAAAGTTAAAAAACAGATTTTTCCAGGTACTCTCTTGCCTTCTAATTCAAATTTCCAGATTGGAGGCCTGAATGTTTTACAAGATATTTATGTAATAACTACTACCATAGGAAAAAATGTGGGTCATTATAATAAAAATGTGTTAAAGTCCAAACCATACTGGCCAACTTTTTGCCTGAAAGTAGCTCGGGGAATATAGATGGTTGCGCATTCCTTGTGACGTAAGGAGGCTTGTGGTTAATTTGATGTATGTTTGTGTGCTTTGAGACCCGATGATGCTGAAGTTTTGAAAGCTGAGGAAACATGCCATCTAGTGGCCATGTTAAGTAAATGCTGGCAACGGTTTTTTTTTTTTTTTTACTAAAGTAGATTTACCTCACCCCTCTGATATCATCTGCGAACAAGCCTTTTCTAAGGCTTACGGTTTGTATCCCGTGATCGACTGGGATCCCATCCAGGGTACCCCCTGGATCATGGCTTTATTTACTACGTATTAAATGAATTGAATCGATGAATCTTTATAATTTAATTCCTTTGCACATTACTAGATTTCGTTAAAAAAAACTATACACAGGAAGGTCAATACAACAATTTAAATTAGCTATTCAATACTAAAGTACATCCATCCATCCATTTATCTTCTAACTGCTTATCCTGGACCGGGTTGTGTGGTAACAGCATAGCTGGCTTGTAACAACTGAACGAACACAGCATACGTCTTTATGTAAAATTATTATTGTAATTTCTCTACAAAAGCTACCGAAATGAAAGAGCTTTCAAAATGATCATGCCGCTGGTTCAGTGAGACAGCATGACAAAATGCCTAGAATCACTTCCCCATTTGTCTGCCCTAAGTCCCAAGTTGTGGGAGGTGGCAGCAGTTCCAGCCTTTTTGCCATGTGACGTTGACAGAGCCAGTATCACCGTAACACCTATCATTGTAAACTTCCCGTTTTAACAGCTAACATCACATTTCAATGATCAAGACCAAGATGTGCCTTTAGGAGATTAGCATGCCAGATTTATTCTTTTGGATATATCCATATCTCCATATTAATATTAATACATACATTTTCTTTTAGATTAGATTAGATTAGATTAGATGGTACTTTATTAATCCCTCGGGAAGGTTCCTTCGGGAAATTAAGTTCCAGCAGCAGTGCACCGACACATAACAATTACAGAATTATACATGGTTGGGGGGAGAAGAAAAAAAATACAGATATACAGTATGAATAGTAGAATGTATAAATAGAATATATAACAGGGCTATTGCACAGATAGTAAATAAACTGTAAGTAAGAGGGCTATTGCACAGGTCATTATTGCAGTTTGTATTATGATAATGGTCCGGTGATGTCAGAGTTTTTATTATTGTAG